>LBNU01021839.1:19523-31384 GCA_014162995.1 Artemisia annua
TTCTTAAAACACCGGGGACCAAATATGTCAATTTTCAAAGTTGAGGGACTAGTTTTGCCATTTTTGCAAATTTGAACTCCAAGGGTAAAATTGGTCATTTCATGATTCCTGGGGGACTATTGTTGACTTTTCTTCAAAATATTTTATCCAAGGACCATTTCTGACAATCTTTGGAAGTTGGGGGACTGAAACTGCCAATTATGCAAACTTTATACGTTTTTCATCTGTTTTTACTCATTTTGCATCTAAAACATATAAAACACAATTTTGAAATATTTTCAGTATTTTGATGAATTTCTGAGTGTTTTTGTATGCTTTGCAGTTCAGATTTTACCAAAAATGATGAGTGTTTGAGCACTCATCAGACACAACCATTCGAACAGTCACGATGGTTGGACACACCCATTCGAACCTTATAAATATTTGTAATCCTGTAACATTACAATAGTTAGACAAATCAATAATAAGTTATCTAGTTTGTTTTATCGTTTGCAAATCGTTATTTGACTCACACAAAAGATCCGAACACACACAAACCTTTGGGATAACATATTAGATGTAATGAAATGTCTTGTACCAGAATTATGTAAAAAGTAAACTAAAAATAAAACTCGATTTGCTTGGCCAAACTCAATGGCATTGTCTCCCTACTTCAGACATTCACGCATGACGCAACACACACTACTACACAAAAGCTTAAATAGATCACTTTAAATAGAGTGGTTTTCTTAAAAACTGATCTAAGAAATGAAAAAGAGGGAGAAGTGTAATAAATAGATTGGTTATTTGGATAAAGACCGATCTTACTAACTTCTAGCTGTACACATAATTAAATAGATTGATTTCTACAGAAACAACCGATCTATTTAACTCTACTAGTTTGAGCGGCTTATAACTTTTTCATTTGCTGCTTCAACAAAATTCCAACTTTTCATTTGCCGCTTCACCAAAATTTAACACAAAACCCTTATACCATTTCCCCAAAATCATTCCCCAAAATCACACACAAACGCCTCACCACTCTCACCAAACAAATCCTAACCTCCATCACCCTCTTCAATAGCCTGGTTTCTCACCTCCACCACCCACCTCCTACCACCCGCCACCACCACCATCGCTATCGAAGCCCTAACCCTTACATCCAGTCTATGTAAGTTAAGATTTAAATTCTGTCGTTTTCGTCAATTTCGTACATAGTTAATTGTAATTTTGTTGATTAATTGTTTATTAAGATTTTTTCTTGTAATAATTCCATAGTTTTTGATGACTTGTTTGGTTAAGTTTTAAATTTGAATTGTTTGCCTAATTTTGTGAAAATGCTCAAATGACCTGATTTTTTGGTTGTTTATGACAGTAAATTACTTGGGCTAAAGTTGTGTATTCATATGTTTATGACAGTAAAGTACCCAACTTTTTGTTGTTTATGAATTTTTTTTATACATATCTTTGTTGTTGAAAGTAAACTGCATATAATGGTTTTAATCGCTTATAACAATAATTGGTCTCAAGTTAAAATAAGTTATTTAGTTTATGAATTTGGGGAAGTGTAATCACTTATTTGTTGACTTTATTTATTTTTATTTTTTTATAACTTTACCTCTTGATAATTTTCACCAAGAGAGGAAAAAAAAANGTTATTTGACTCACACAAAAGATCCGAACACACACAAACCTTTGGGATAACATATTAGATGTAATGAAATGTCTTGTACCAGAATTATGTAAAAAGTAAACTAAAAATAAAACTCGATTTGCTTGGCCAAACTCAATGGCATTGTCTCCCTACTTCAGACATTCACGCATGACGCAACACACACTACTACACAAAAGCTTAAATAGATCACTTTAAATAGAGTGGTTTTCTTAAAAACTGATCTAAGAAATGAAAAAGAGGGAGAAGTGTAATAAATAGATTGGTTATTTGGATAAAGACCGATCTTACTAACTTCTAGCTGTACACATAATTAAATAGATTGATTTCTACAGAAACAACCGATCTATTTAACTCTACTAGTTTGAGCGGCTTATAACTTTTTCATTTGCTGCTTCAACAAAATTCCAACTTTTCATTTGCCGCTTCACCAAAATTTAACACAAAACCCTTATACCATTTCCCCAAAATCATTCCCCAAAATCACACACAAACGCCTCACCACTCTCACCAAACAAATCCTAACCTCCATCACCCTCTTCAATAGCCTGGTTTCTCACCTCCACCACCCACCTCCTACCACCCGCCACCACCACCATCGCTATCGAAGCCCTAACCCTTACATCCAGTCTATGTAAGTTAAGATTTAAATTCTGTCGTTTTCGTCAATTTCGTACATAGTTAATTGTAATTTTGTTGATTAATTGTTTATTAAGATTTTTTCTTGTAATAATTCCATAGTTTTTGATGACTTGTTTGGTTAAGTTTTAAATTTGAATTGTTTGCCTAATTTTGTGAAAATGCTCAAATGACCTGATTTTTTGGTTGTTTATGACAGTAAATTACTTGGGCTAAAGTTGTGTATTCATATGTTTATGACAGTAAAGTACCCAACTTTTTGTTGTTTATGAATTTTTTTTATACATATCTTTGTTGTTGAAAGTAAACTGCATATAATGGTTTTAATCGCTTATAACAATAATTGGTCTCAAGTTAAAATAAGTTATTTAGTTTATGAATTTGGGGAAGTGTAATCACTTATTTGTTGACTTTATTTATTTTTATTTTTTTATAACTTTACCTCTTGATAATTTTCACCAAGAGAGGAAAAAAAAAGTATACTCGTTCCACTTTGCAATTATTTTATACTTCACTAGTAAACCAAAAGAAAACTGCTATAAACAATTATTAACTAAAAATAACTCAAGTTATAATTGTTCAAATTATCTAATGTATGTTTAGTATAGTAACTAATCTTTTTGTCCTTCTAGGGTATATTTGGCAAACGTAACTGTTGCTTAAATTTGAGATGGTGCTGAAGATGAAGATTATAAAAAGAGATTATTTTTATAAATTACAATGAAGTGCTTTTGGTTTTAAGAGATTATGAAAGTTTTTTTTATTTTTATTTTATTTTTATTTTATTTTTCTTTTATTTTTTATAATCTCTTATAAGTTATGTCTGCTGAACAATCTTGATATAATGAAACCGAACATTTTACTCCTTCAAAGTTTAGATTTGAATTGATAAAGAGGCCTAATTTCAAGCCTAAGCATATGATGACACCTGTCCCTAAATAGTAATACATCAAAATCTTTATGTTATTCCACTTATACCCTTGAGAATTAATTAAACATTTTAATTTACCATTTGTTCTACTTCCCTAATATGTTGTGAAAATATATATATATATATATTTTTTTTTTTTTTTTTTGAAAGGCAATATGTTGTGATTTTAATTAACAGGTAATTTATGTTGAATCCTAGTTTATATATATCGTCATATTGATTTCGTACGTATGCATATCTGATAAGGATTTCTATTAGAAAACGGTTTTTCTAAATGAAGACATGAGACATCAGGTTGCTATTAATGCAGTTTATCGTCTGGTTTATAACCTAAATACAATCATTTATAGCGCTGGGATAATACAAAATGTTACACACCTCGAGATTGTAGCTTAAAGCCTAAAATACTTACCTTACGGTTTACAATTATAATGAGTGACAATAAATATGTGATAACTCAATCATATGTGTATGTTTTAATCATACGCTTGATCTAATATATGCATAATTAAATTGAAACAGTGAGAAGTTCAACTTAATTATAATTTGCCATGATTATGTATGGATATGTGTTTATTGCTTTTTAGAAATACTATACTATGATTATTAACATTATTATTGTAACCGAGGGTTTCAAAGTGTTTCGAGGGTCAGGGAGTAGTTAAATGAGAAAAAGCAACAAAAGTTGCTTGACTTCTCATATTAATGACAAGTGTGATTATGAGAGAATTAGGTTCATATTTGGGACTATTAATTCGGTCCCCATATCAAGTCTCTTTAGTAAAACAAACAAAAAAGTAAACGATGAAGTCGCCGTTTTAGATATTCAATCTTAAACACCGACTATTATTTTTACATTGCGTGTACACACTGTAGCATGGAATATTATGTAAACGTACAGAGTCAAATTAAACAATATTATATAATTAAACTTGGTTACTCCTTAGAAACAGTTCTTGTATATATCCTTTTAGCCGTATGAATTGTTGAATTTCAATAAGCCTTCATTTCTGTTATAACATTATGTCAAGCACGGGTAGTACACCATCAAACACAGGTAGTACAACCGCTATTATAGTTTCAGTTGTTGTCTTCGTTGTCATTCCTCTCATTGGTAAGTTCATCAACTATATCTTTTCGATCTGACAATCGTAAAGATTATTTACAGGTTGGATGAAACTTTACATATATATGTTGGAAAATCGGTTGTTAATATGCTTATATAAAAAAGAATCCCTGAATCCGTCACTAACCAGGCCTAGCTAGTTATATACTTACATATTTGTAATGTACGCACTTTGGCTTGTTAATTAATAAATGATTTATCTTTGCAGTTATTGCTGTAAAGCTAGGCGCTGTTTTATGTATAGGCAAACATTTCAGTAAAACGCTAACTAAAGTGGCCGCGGTAACAGAGCCATTCAATGATGATGCTCGCTTTATTCCCCTTGCCATGGTGAAATTTTTAGATGACATGGAAAGAGAAAAGCCCATATTGTTCACCTCTCATCAGCTAACACTAGCTACGGCAAACTTCAGCATAGCATTGGGTTCAGGCGCGTTTGGGACAGTTTACAAAGGAATTTTTAGTAACGGTGTAGCTGCAGCCGTGAAAGTGCTTAATGGGACCTCAGACAAGAGAATTGAGGAACAGTTTATGGCTGAAGTTAGCACCATCGGAAGAACACATCACTTTAACCTTGTTAGGCTTTATGGATTTTGCTTTGAATCGAGTTTAAGAGCTCTTGTATACGAGTTCATGGTCAATGGCTCTTTAGACCATCACTTGTTTAAAGTTGATAGAAGGGCTAGTATAGGGTTTGAGAAGCTGCAAGAGATTGCATTGGGGACAGCAAGAGGAATAGCATACTTGCACGAGGAATGTCCGCAAAGAATAGTTCACTATGATATCAAGCCAGGAAACATCCTCTTGGATGCAAACTTTTGTGCTAAAGTGGCCGATTTTGGTTTAGCCAAACTTTTCAACAGGGACAACACTCATATAACTATGACAGGTGGACGGGGTACCCCTGGCTATGCTGCTCCCGAGCTCTGGATGCCCCAACCAGTTACACACAAATGTGATGTTTATAGTTTCGGTATGCTACTTTTTGAGATCATTGGAAGGAGGAGGAATATGGATCCGACTCTTGGTGATAGTCTACAGTGGTTCCCGTTATGGGCATGGAACTTGTATGAAAAGAAAGAATTGAACGTTTTGATGATATATTGTGGCATTGAGAAGAAAGATCAAGAAGTTGTAGAAAGGATGCTTAAGGTGGCTCTTTGTTGCGTTCAATATAGGCCCGAGACTAGGCCAGTGATGAGTATCGTTGTGAAAATGTTGGAAGGTGCATTAGAGGTGCCAGATCCTTTGAATCCTTTCTCCCATTTGGTTTCAGGGGTTGGCGAGTCTGGTGATACTGTCACTCGGATAGCTTGGAATGCTGTTTCTTCTGGTTGGTCTTCATCCGATGTAGTTAGTAACTCTACAGTGGCAACGGGAACACCAATCATGAGGAAATATGAGATCACAGTGGCCTCGGCGTAATCATATGGAACGATGACAATGTTTTGTGCAGTCTTGCTCTCAACTGTTGATATAGATATATATATGTTATGTGTATAGCTAAATTAATTTGCTTATTTCAAATTAAATGTAAACTCGTAATGTAAAGTATAAGGTGAATATTCAATAAGGGTATACATGTATGCTAGTAATATTTGCTAGATAGTTTTCCATTCATTAGTTATCCTGTTTCAAAGTTGCTATTCCATTTACATGATGCTAATTGGGTTGTTGAGTGTTATTGTGATTCGTTCTAGTAATGGTTCCATGTCTGTTTCTCGGTTGCATTTTTTTCCTATAACTTTCTTGGTTTCCACTTTGACATGTACTACTTTTCTTTGCCACTTTAGTATTACGCCTTAAGGGTAGGGATCGAAAACTTAAACCGAGAAGGATGATAATTAACTAACAACATATTTGAGATGCATTGCCTTAAATTTTATCTCTATTCATTTAATTCTATCGCCTATTGTTTCAAAAGTGATTTTGAAGTAAAAAGATGCTAAGCGCTAGAACTACATTTGATATGTAGACGACAAAAAAATACATACCAATCACATCAATGTTGTTTCATAAGATCGAGGTTGCACAAGATTCCTAAGCATATGCAATGGTTGGTTTTTGAAAGACTTTTTACATTTAATGCAATTGATAACTTGAGGCATAAATTGAGAAAGCTTTTATCAAAGACTTGAGACTTATCAAGTCTTTGTAAAAAACTATTCAAAAAGCTTTTGATACACTTATAAAAACCCCTTTTAAAAGCTTTTTAGAATAGCAAAAAGATTTTGTTGGTTTTGCCATTGTATATGCTCTAATGAGCTATGATAGAACAAGATTGAAGCATTCTCAACCTCACGATACTTTTAGAAAACAACGTATAAATTATAAAAAGATAACAAAACATTAGTTTCAAAAACTTTGGACTGGACTCAAGTGATGGATTATGGACCTGAGGTTGGGCCAAACCTTTAGTGATACATTTTTTTTGTGTTGCATCTTAACACTCAATTTGGGACTCTGTGGAAACTTTGTCTTGGATCTAACTATGTCTTACGTGTAGTTAGACTCTTTTCAATCATTTTCCCTTATCATGCATATTATGTTTACATTCTCATAAACTAAAAAAAGAATCTTATGAGGTTTTATAAAAACTTAAAAAATGATCATCATGCATGCCAATATATATGATAACAATGTGTAATTTAATTCTGCATGAAATTGATTCGTAGTTAAATTANAATCATTTTCCCTTATCATGCATATTATGTTTACATTCTCATAAACTAAAAAAAGAATCTTATGAGGTTTTATAAAAACTTAAAAAATGATCATCATGCATGCCAATATATATGATAACAATGTGTAATTTAATTCTGCATGAAATTGATTCGTAGTTAAATTAGCCATAAGCACGTCAAATGGATTTTTTTTTTTTTTTTTTTTTTTTTTACTTAAATAAAAGTGAGCACAATGGGAAGAACTCATCATCTTAACTTGATTCGGCTTTATGGGTTTTGCTTCGAATCAATTTTAAGAGCTCTTGTATACGAGTTCATGGACAATGGCTCTTTGGACAACTACTTGTTTAAAACGAATGAAGGAGATAGTATAGGGTTTTAAAAGCTCCATGAGATTGCAATGGGTACAGCAAGTGGAATTACATACTTGCATGAGGAATGTCCCCAAAGAATAGTTCACTATGATATAAAACCAGGCAACATACTTTTGGATAATTCAAAGTTTCGTGCAAAAGTAGCCGACTTTGGTTTAGCCTAACTATGCAATAGGGAGAACACTCATATAAGTATGACAGGAGGGCGTGGTACCCCAGGCTATGCTGCTCCTGAACTCTGGATGCCTCTACAAGTTACACATAAATGTGATGTTTATAGTTTTGGGATGTTACTTTTTGAGATCATAGGAAGGAGAAGGAATATGGTTGTGACTCTAGGTGATAGTCAACAATGGTTTCCGATATGGGCTTGGAACAAATATGTAAAGAAACAACTGAAGGATTTGATAGTAGCGTGTGAAATTGAAGAGAATGATCAAGAAGTTGTGGACAGGATGCTTAAGGTAGCTAATTGTTGTGTTCAGTAGTATAGGCCAGAGACTAGGCGGCCAGTTATGAGCATAGTTGTGAAAATGTCAGAAGGCACATTAGAGGTTCCTGAGCCTTCAAATCCATTTTCACATTTGTTTATAGGGGTTAGTGAGCCTAGTGATTCCTTGGCTCGAATGGCATGGAATGGTGGTGGTTCGGATTGGACTTCATCTGAAACGATTATGAGTTCTAAGGTAGTCACTGTGACCCCTCTAATGCATAAATATGAGATAACAATAGCCTCAGAGTGGTCATATGCAAGCTGAGCAAAATATTAGTCAAAGGACACATGCAACTGTGAGGTGATCCTTCACTTATAAAAATGTATAGTACTTTGCTTCTGTAAGATTTTATGTAATATATTTCTTTTGTACG
The DNA here is from genome assembly GCA_014162995.1 of Artemisia annua. Taxonomy (NCBI): domain Eukaryota; kingdom Viridiplantae; phylum Streptophyta; class Magnoliopsida; order Asterales; family Asteraceae; genus Artemisia; species Artemisia annua. The sequence continues at coordinate 27,796 of LBNU01021839.1, forward strand.
CTTTAATACTCAGGTATCTCTTTGTTCAGTTAGATATCGCTAATTGGGTTGTTTATTATGAAAACGGGTTACATGCTCTTACCCTGGCTGTGTTGTCTCGGTTTCACAGGTTTGGCTTGGAGCCAATTACGTTTGAGGATTTGCTTATAATTGACCATGATGTTTGTGCAATAACAGAAATGTAAAAAGGATAAAACTTGGACAAATAATAATTTGATATACTGAAACTGTAAAAGGTAAAAGTTTTGTTACATTTGACTCGATCCTAATGCTTATATACTAGAATGAAACGTTGTGTCTTAACACATAGACCATCACAACATTTCATGTTAACAAAATAAACTGTCAAATAACTGTCATTAACTAAACGGGTGTTTGGGTATAGGTTTAACCCAGCCCATACATATTTTACCCGTTTGACCCATACAAACTTAAAATACATATTATAACTAATCTAACAACATTAAGGCAATTACTAGGCTACATTTCCTCCCTAATTACTTAATGTTGTAATCCTTATGCTGCTTGCTGTTTTCCTTTCAAGTGATGACAACAAAGTCTTCACTGTCTTCATCTGTGTATTCACTTGCTGTCTTGCATTCCTCCTTATCCACTTCCATCTCAGTCCTGTTTCTTTTCTTTGGTGATTCATCCATTGCATCTTCCAAGTCTGCATCAGGCTGTGGTTCAATGTCTGCAACACCTTTGCCATTTTCTTCCACAACTGCCTTTCCTTGCCTTGCTCTAAGTGCATCTTCATAATAGATTTTCACCAAGCTTATGTATTCCTTGTAACATTCCTTGACTGCTTCTTGTTCTTCAGTTGCTAACCCTAAGAGTTTTGCAACTATATTCCAATTGTTCTTGAGTGTGATATGCATATATCCACCTAGATCATCAACCAATTTATACAATCCCAACAAGTCTACTTTTTTCACTCCAATGATGGGTGGCAAAGTTCCTAATACACACTGTCTCATAAATCCCAAATAAAACCATTCCAGCATTTCCATAAACCTTTTACTCAATACTTCCCAGTTTGCATAAACTAACTTGTCTATCTTGATCAAATCCAAAAATGAAATGAGTCTAGGGAAAGTATTTACCTTCATTGCATACAAGGTACCATTCAAACTGAGGTAATCATGATCTATGTTATCATGTGATTTCTGTTGATCCATATGAAGTTCTTCCAACCCTTTGATCAATGAACATTCTTCTTCAATGTCTAATGACTTGAAATAATTATCCAAGAATATGTTATGACTTGTGACTATGCTCTCATCATCTTGGTCTTCCATTAAAGTGTCATCATTTGCAGAGTTTTCCCAACTATCAAACATATATCTTAATTTGCATTTGTCTGTGCCACAAGTGATTATATACCCTTGTTCTTCAAGTTGTTCCATGCTTAGAACATTTAATGTCACTTCAGGAGTATATAACACATTTGCAATCACAATATCACCATCTACAGTACCCACAACTGCTTCACCCACTCCATAGGAAATAATAAATTTCCTTTCATCCTCTTCAACACCTTCTACTTTGAACCTTTTGTACATCCTTTTAAACAAATGTTTCATAGGGGACATATGCTTTTTATAGGCAGAACTGACATACCAAATATTGTCCCAACTTCCCTTATCTGATCCTTCAACCATGTAGTCTGTGAGAACGTGTACATTTTCTTGATATTTTGCTTTTCCATGGTACTCTTGAAATGAAGGAATCAAACTTGTTGTATTATGGATTTCTTCTGTGTTTGTATCTTGGTACATAGGTAATTTTCCTTTCTTCTGTGGACACTTCCTGAATACATGACCACGTTTCTTGCATATGTAGCATCTTGGCCTTTTATCTTTATGTTTGAGACTGCTTGGTTCCCCTCTTTCCTTATGTTTATTCTGCATCTTTGTAGAATTGAAAGTGACAATCTCTTCCATTTTTTCTTTCAGCATTCTTTTTGCTTCAGGGGAGATTTTTCTTTTGTTCTTGTCCCAAATGGACGTATGAGTTTGCAAGGGTTCTTGGTTGGATGAGTTTGTGGTTTTGATGTTGTATCTGGTATCATGTTGTGTAGGCTCCAACCAGGAATCAGAGAACGTGCTCTGATACCACTGTTGTCTCGGTTTCACAGGTTTGGCTTGGAGCCAATTACGTTTGAGGATTTGCTTATAATTGACCATGATGTTTGTGCAATAACAGAAATGTAAAAATGATAAAACTTGGACAAATAATACTTTGATATATTGAAACTGTAAAAGGTAAAAGTTTTGTTACATTTGACTCGATCCTAATGCTTATATACTAGAATGAAACGTTGTGTCTTAACACATAGACCATCACAACGTTTCATGTTAACAAAATAAACTGTCAAATAACTGTCATTAACTAAACGGGTGTTTGGGTATAGGTTTAACCCAGCCCATACATATTTTACCCGTTTGACCCATACAAACTTAAAATACATATTATAACTAATCTAACAACATTAAGGCAATTACTAGGCTACAGGCTGCCCATGTTTATGATGTGCCGTGTTATCACTGTTTGGGGTTTTATTTCTCTCTTTAACTCACATCTGTTCAATTTTAGTTTCATCTACAGCTCGGTCATAAGCTTGGTGACGAACTTATTATTTTCTAACGTTAAATCAATGGATTGTTCCAAGCTTAGCGAATGCATATCATATGTTGAAAAAGTAACTTGGCTCTATAGGAGGTTTTCAGAGGACTAATTTTAAAACAAATTGAACCAAGTTTTTGATGGTTTCGGTTAGTAGTTAGCCTAACTTTATTTGCTGCTTCAAGGAAAAAGATATTAAGCAAAATTTAGTACTTCATATATGAGGCGAGATCCCTTGTTTTGGGACTAATTTGTAACATCCGGTAATTTTCCTAAAACCTAATCCTAGCCAAACTTCTATTTTTAGAGCCAGAAACGTTTTAAAACTTTAAAGCATGTCAAATTGATTTAAAGAGCGTGAGATATATTAGGAACGAGAATTTATTTGTAGATTAGCTCAGCACAACCTAGAAAACCCGAATATATTTTTACTTGCCAAATTATTTAATTTATTATGAGTTTGAGAAAAACTATGAAGTTTCATTGAACAGTCTTATGCGTTGATTTTTATTGAAAAACTATTTTCGAGAACGATGCGGCAAGTTTTATAATTTTTCGAGTCCGTTTGCTAATCATCGAGTCGCCGACACGTTTTATCGAAGAAACTTACAGGCTAAAACCCACCCATCCATAGTGTACCCCCTAATATACAACCCTACCCAACCCGCTTACCTTTCAGGCATTTTCAACTCAAAAACACACACCAAACCTCCTTCCTCCTCTCTTCCTCTCTCTCTCAAAACCTGCGCCCCCCGTTACCCGTGCGTTCACGATATCCGGGCCACCCGGGAAAATTTTCGCAACCACGCGACGTTACACCACCAGTCACCGATTCTTGTAGAGTCGGGACATCCCCGACTCACCCCCCGCAAAGCCGTTTGACCTAAATCCACTACGGCGCCCTTATAAATCCTAAGAATTAGATCGATTTCGTCCTTTTCTGCCGGGCCAAGACCCATTT
>LBNU01021840.1:8441-28126 GCA_014162995.1 Artemisia annua
TACTAATATGTATGTTAATTTACATTGTTATGATTCATGTTCATTCGTTCTTAATAAAACCAATTAGAGTTATTCCCTTACACTTAGCTTTTGCAAATACCTACTTATTATGTGTTAAGACGAAGTAAAAACAAAATTAAAGCATTTTTCAGCAAGTTAGTTTTGAAGCAGAATCAATAACAAGAAAAATAAGCTGTGTACATACGGGAAACAAAGTACAAATCAAACTATATATATACTAGACTTCAAAGCCCGCCCGATGGGCGGGCATAACTTGTAATTGTAATTTGGATGGTTTTAGTTATAGTAAAATTATGTTTAAGGACGTTGGTTTTTTTTTTAACATGTTTCCAATTCGCTATCACAGATTGTTGTCATGCTCACTTTATTAATAACTCAAACCAAATGATTTACTAAAATCACATATTGTTGTTAACCTGTTAATAGGCTAAACACAATGAACTAATATGAGCCAAATATCAAGTATATCTCTATAAGCCAATTTTCTAAAACTAAATAAATTTACGATTATACCGAGCATAATTATCCTATGTGTGGTCGTAATCACGGAATTTCATTCAACAGTACAAAAAAGCTAGACATCAAGTTACCTGAAAGAGAAGCAACATTGTATGCAGCTGCAACCGTTGCTTCTTTGGTTTCACAAGATGACAATTGATTGGGGATGATATAGGCTCTAACTCTTTTGGTGTTTGAATTGGGCCCTTAGTTTCAGTTTGTCGCTTCTCAATATTATACAATATCCAGTTATCCAGCTTGATTAAGAATCACAAAACGCAAAACATCAGAGAGAACAATGCTTGTAAATTAAATTTAATAAGCTTGAAATATTAGATTGTTTGTAAATGGAGCTTTGTTTGAAACAAAGCAAAATATTAGATTTTATGATCCAATATTTACTAACATGTACAACAACTATATATTAAAGTAACATCAAAGCACAGGTACTATGTTCAGTCAACATTTATACAATGTCATTGTCGATCCCATGTCGAGGCGTACCTTTCCACCATTCTTATCAACATGCGATTGGCCATCACCCTATAATTTCACAACTCAGAATAACATTAGATGTAACAAAATCGTTCAAATTTATGACTAAAATTGAGAAAAGCTAAGGTATGTTGTTTGGAATCATGTCATTTTTTGTAATTAGGTGGAAAGTTCAACCAAAGGTTCTGGGGATTGGCTCAAGAACATAATTAGACAGAAGTTGAAGGGTCATATTTGACCATAGTTCAGTTGTACTAATTTTTTCACAAAAATGTACATTGATCAACCAAGTCAATCAAGCATTGGTAGATGGACACTACAATTATAAGAACTAATCTACCATTTCAACATAGATTAGTTTTCTATGAGGGATGAATGATTTCTTCCTGGAGAGATAACTCGATTCAGAAAAAGCACGGAAAATGACATACGACAATAAAAGTGGCTCGCACTAACCTGTCTTTAGAAATGTTTCTACAGACATAGTAAACCTCGCCCGATTCAAGTTGTGAAGCACAACAGATTTTAGCTGGTCAAGTAAAAAAGCAAATGCAATTAACAACAAATAAGTTAAATGTATGAATCTTATTATATTAAAAAAGAGCTTAACTTAGAACTAATATACCTCTTAGTGTAGATATAACTTAGAACTAATATACCTCTTAGTGCACACCAGATATAAATTGTGTTAAACGTAACTGACTTAAATAAAAGGAAATTTGTATGTGCGGATATAAATTGTGATAAAATCTCTGAAGTGCAATGGTTTGAAACCTAAAAGTGTATTTTTACTTAGTTACTCACATTGTTTTGTTTCTTGCTCGCTTAAGTCCAGTTTGGCTTTACAAAAAAAGTTGCTAATATATAAGATTAAGATAGAAAGTATTGGATAATAAGAGTTTCAGGTCACCAAATATAGAAATATAGCTTTACCCTCATCCAGGTTTGTTCTTGGTACCCTTTTGTAAAATTCCAGCTTCAAACTAAATGCTCCCGTCATAATTGCACCCTCATCAATTGAGCCGCAACTAAAGATGATCTAACAACTGTTGAGAAAAGAAACTCTACAAACATTTTTGATCTAAGTGGTATTTCTTCTGCTGGCATGTGTTCATACAGCCTCCCATTGTCCCAAACTTCAAGAGCTCAATTTTAGTTTTACCAACTCTTCAAAGAAAGACCTATACATGCTGATGGTGATATAGAGCACGTGTGTAATAATAGAATTGCAATTGTTGTTTTAATTTGGTAATAATATCCATGATGATAGTGGTTTTGTACCGGTTGTGGTTATTTCTCATCCTTCTCATTTTACTTCTATTTCTTATTTGATCCTTATTCATTTTCTTTTATCGTAAGAAGGTTGTTAAGAAATGTTTTGAAAGTGGACTTTTTTTACAGAAACGGTCGTAAGTAAAGTATCAAAAATGTCTTCGCAATAGTAGTAAATTCACAATAGTAGTATATTATATAATCGACGAAGAATAAAAACCAAAAATCAATCGAACATCACAAAAATGATTCCACTACAATTAAGTTACAGTATATTCTTAATAGCTTTCCACTATCAATATATCAAGAAGTAATTTTAAATAAGCTTTGGGTAATTAACTATTTACATTTATATATATTTTTGAATTACCGATCTAGCCCGTTTCCAATAAAGAAAATACAAACCTGAAACGGACTCGTTTAAGATATTTTTTTGCTCCCCGGTAAGGATGTGAGTGTAATATAGACATCAGGCTATTCCTTCTTTACCCATTCAACATCGGTCTCAGAATCACCATCTTTGCTTCTCGTGCTATTTCTTAAACCATCATAACAGTTCTCATTTGTTGTCTCCTTGGTTGAGTGGAGTAGGAGCATGACCTTGCTCATCTGTTAGAAAAAATACACAAACATATCTAAGTATTAGCACACAGTAATCACATTCAAATAAAAAAGTGAGAAACTTAATATAAAATTAAGCACTCGGATATCAAAACCGAATTTTATTTCACAATTAAACATCTATATCCCAATGTTGATAGTTCAATCGAATTGACAATATGCGGACACCGGTATATCTATTTATGATCCTACCCACCTCTAACTTGTTGATTTGTGATACTTAACAAATGGCATGATTGAATATGAGAACTGAAAAGTAACCCTTGCATTAATATCTATAGACTACACTGCCTTTACACAGATTGATATCAGAGGGTATTGAATGGACATATAAAATGTAGCCAATTTGAGAGATATCCTTGAGCTGTCATATGTAAACATTGACAAAGTATCATTTCAATAGAGAATAACTAATGATACAACATAATATCGCCTTTTTAGCTCCAAGATTCTATCTTTTACGATTGTCCTAATAAACAACAAAGACCCTCTTGGTGGGTCAGTAACCAAACCATCAGTTTGCCAAAAGCGACATGTAATGTGATCAATGACCCAATAATTACATGTATAAAAGCTACATTACATCAGAATTGCAGGTTTAATAACGAAAATGAAAGCAGTTACAAAACAATCCAAACAACCCTGTTGAGCAAGCTATACACACCTTATTCGCAGCTTATACACATTTTTTGACCACACCTTATTCTGACTTTTAATATCAAGCAAGCAGTTCTAATCTTATGATATCATACTTTAGGATATGTGAAGGATTTTCAAGAAAACTGATCTCTAGACTTTTATGTTAGGTCAGTGTATAGGTTAATTCACCTTTGTCAAACGATGGCGCGCGTCCATTATTTCTGCTAAAAATGCCATATACACTGTCCACTGGTTTATTTATAGCTGCAGAAACGATATACTGTCCATCTTAAAGACAAACTTAAGAAAATAAAAGATATTGGCCAAAGATATCTGAGCATTTGCTTCACCTGCTATAATGACTCTGGAACTTTACACTCAAATCTTTATGTGCAAAATAAGTTATCTTCAAGGAACATGGACCCAACTCTGGAATCAGATGTCTGCAAGTTCATCCTTTAAGAAAGCTTGGATCAACATCCTTCTATCCTTCTGTATTTGANAAACTAATTTGAAAAATGATGAAAATGCTTCTTCTTGTAGAGAATCTTCGTGAACAAAATCCCAATAATCATGAGGTAAACTTTTTCTAAGTTATCATATTGGTATAAGGATAACCAAACAATGAAGTGCATATGAAATGGTTTACATGCACACTTGGAACCTGCAACATTTATGCTTATTATCACAATTCTACTATATTATTGCAAAACGTTGATCACATTCATCAGTGGGCTACCGGCCATACCTTCGGTGTGGGACATAATCATGCATGGTCACGGGCTGATTTAAGATAACCATGGTTATTCGAAAGGCATATTGGTCAATTTAATTGTCTTTAATGTCATGAAGATGCAAGATACCTTTTGTTTACATATGAAGCTACATATTTCAACCCGTCACCAGAATACGATTATATAGTTAAATGTCTGGTTAATCTGATGGTACGCTCAATGGTAATGGCCAGTAATTCTGGTTAATTTGAGGTTACTATATTGTTTACCAATATGCATGTTTTATATCTAATGGAGAGTTTCAAATCTGTGTAGATTTGTTTCTTTATCACCATAAAAATTGGTTCTGCAACTTTCAGTTTGAATCCAACCATTTCTTGGTATTTAGTATGAGGACATATAAAGCATCAAGGCATAAACAGATAGACTTATGTTCTGCTCCTTATCTGACTTTTGGGTGAAAAGCACAAAAACGGTTCAATGTAGATTTTTTGGCCATTGGTATAGGACACTTAATACCTTAAATCTTAGGACTATTAAACATTTCAACTTGAGCACATGAAGCTCAGGTTTCCCCCCACCATCAGTCGCCCATATAGGTGATGTGGACCTAACTTCCTAAACACTTCTGAAGAGCTTGCTTGCCAGTTGTGATATGTGCTTTTTCCTATAGGCAACACAATCCCAAACGCCCTCTTAACTCTAATTAGAAGCAAATTGTAACTGTTGACCATAATAGTTTAGCTAAATTGAGAAATTCATATGCAAATTCAAATATATCAATTACAATTCATGGTAAAAGATTACCATTTCTGGAGCTAAAGTTCAATTGGATTTTGTTTTAAATGTAATTAATCTACAGACTAATATGTAAATCACATTTCATATTCAAGATGGACATATAGTCCACCCAACCCTCCAACCCGAGACCCACGTTTGCATACTCACCATAAAAACACGTGTCCAATGCAAATGTCCCTTGCCACGGTAACCACCCATCTGGTTGAATAAAATCATCAACTACCAATTCGATCACAATAGTCCTCGAGTACTCCTTCAATGGACGTCCTAAATAACTCTTTTGGATTATGCATTAATTGATTAATTACAAATAGTTAATTGATACTGACCCTCTGATTATAGTGCATGGAACTGAGTCCATGAAGATGATGGCTCATGATGGTTCGTTGGTACTTCTCCGACTATTCTAACACATCCTATGTAACCTGTAAACACAAAAAAAAAAAAAAAAAAAATATATGTGATGACATTTATAGCCAATGTGCTATATTATAATGGAGATGGAGAAAGAAAGTTTTGTGATATGTTATTAGCCAATGTGCTAAGTATGAAGAATATTATTATGGTGAATCGATGTATCGACATATGGAAGTTTGAAGAGAAGAAATATTTTANACTTGGATTATATTTTATCTGTAATAGGTCAACATGTTGAGCTTTAGTTAAAACTAAAATGGGTCACACGTATTTTAAGCATCAATATCAAATATTCTCAAAGTCTATTCTGAATAAATGCAACTACACATCAGACAATCTATGAACCGTATCAAGCATCAAGAATGTCAAATGAGTAAACCCAAAGAAAACTACAAACCTGTTGATTTCCAAGAACTGCAGTTGAAAATGTGAAGGTAACCGTGTTTTTACCCTCGGTAATTTACAGGAGTCAATCCAATGACCCATCAGCAATGATAGAACATCAAACAGCATTAGTTCTGCTCACAAACATCCCAAATTTAATACAATCACAACAAACGTGTTTTAAAAATTGATATACTAATGAACTTATAGCTGTTCTTTATAGTTGATTACCTTCTTTGATCTTGCTAAAGCAGCAATAACAACTTTCCTCTTTGTAACATAATTCGATTGTAACATAGCGACAGTGAGCAATCTAACAAATTAAGCAAATGACGATAAAAACACCCCGATGGGCGGGCATGACTTATAATTTTTCTTTTGATGGTGTTACCTAACGAAATTTCATTTTTAAGTACGGTGTTACATTAGTGTGGTGGTTACAAGTGAATTAGTGTGGCGGTTACATTAGTCTTCCAGTTAATAGGAGGACCAGAAAGAACCCAATATCCACCATGTCTCAGGACTCGGTCAACTTCCATCATATACATTGCGACTAACACAATTCAACTTTTAGGTTAATTATATCCATGTAAAATGTACTATTAAATTTAAAGATTAAAGGTATATGAGGTTACTATATCCGCCCCATGGTTTCAAGCACTGAGAACAATGAGCCATGTCAAAGGATCTCGAAGGATATGGAAGCTTTATCGTTCCAAGAACACCAATGATTGCTGGAAAACCTCTTTTAAGAGCAAATTGAACTTGTGCTTCATGTGAGTCCCTTGGTGCAAATGACATAGCTATCAAAAAAAAAAAAAAAATTTAACATGTAGGCGCCCCAACTTGCAACCTACGGAAACCACCAAATGTTAAAAAGCAATGCACAGAATATACGAATGAATAGTTTAGAGTAAGGGATATTTTCAGAGTCTACTTACACCACAGCCAGTGTCCAACGCAATCATTGTCTTCTGTCGAATCAGTGGCACCACCAGGGGCACCACCTGTTCTCTGATAAACAGCGGTAATGATTGGGTTGCAAACAGTTTCCACCTCTTTAAGCTTCTCATCATACTCCTTTTTCTCATCCGACTGGTTCTCATCCAACCACTCAAGAGCCTCCTTTGCTGTTGCTTGGCTGAGCTCGTAGTCATTGTTGCATAAAGCATGTCAATAAATGGTGCAGTTGGATGCCATTCACTCGTGGGATTACTGAAAGATGATCCTTCTTCATATAACTGAGTTAGATCATACACATATCGAGTAAAATCAGTACCACTAACTGATGCGTCAAGAGAATAATATGAACGACTGCCTCTGGTACAATGCCTCTTGCCAGGAAGACTATAAGGTGTACATACGTCAGCTAACATAAACTCATTACTGCTTAGCGCACCTAAAGGCACCTTCCTCTTTTCCAATGCATCTGATTCAGGTAAATCATATTTCCGCTATAAGGGAAAAAGCTATATTTATTTTTGTAATAAATTTTTAAGGTTCAGTTTGTACTCTACCGGCCTACCTGCAAATGACTCTGAACATTAAAGATACAAAAGTGCCAAATCACGGTCATTTTTTTCAATATTCACACCTAACCTGTACCATAAAGAAGGGTGGTAAAAATGGTTTGAAATTGTACATGTTGAAAGAAATGGTTGTACATAAAAACTTTTAGGTTTACTTATATTTTAGTACTTTAGAGTATTTGCAAATTCTCAGTTTTAATTTTGTTAGTTTGATTAGTTGAATTTCAGTTGTAATATAGAAAACATCATGATAAATACTTGAACAAAGTGATGCTAACCTAAATAACGGGGGAAAACGGGATTAAATCAAAATTTTCTTTGTCTGTGGTGGGAACCCGTATGTTGGGTACCCGTATGAACCGCTTGAAGTCTTGTTAAGACCCCACAGCGGACCGTAGAGCTTTGTTACCAACATTTTAACGTTCTTGATTTTCTTGTTTGATTTGTTATAACAATCAAACCTAAATATAGGACCATGAATCATTTAATTTTGTATGTAACAAAGTTATGAACTTTATTGACAAAAATAAAGTTTATTATCAAGAATTTACCTGCAAATGGAGTTACTTTAGCTTATGGAATTAGTTGTGATTGAAAAGCATCAATATTAGTATATTACAAAGAGGGACTTCAATTGTTAAAAGATCGAATAAAGATTAAAAAATGGTAGCTTTAAGTTTGACTCTAAATTGTATGGTGACCTGAATCATCTTCACTGAACAAATGGGATTTGATTAATTGATAATGTACTTTAGAGGAGCTGATTATATCTAGGATGACCAACATGTAGTTTTGCCAACACTCCAAGAATCAAAAGTGACCAAAAGTGTATTTATATGATTTATAACCTATACAATAGTTTTATTGAAAAAAATAAGATGTGCTATTGCAGTATAGCTTTTGTAATCTACCTTAATAGTCAATTAACTTACATCTTAAGATTTTGTAATCTACCTTAATAGCCATTTAACTTCTTATCTCCTTTAAGCATCCAATTAGGTACAATTCCAGATAGCATGCTTCCAGTTTGATAGCTAACAAATAAAAGCGTTTATTGTTTTGGAGCCATGTATAATATTGTTTTGAGTACTTAAGTATGAGTCTAGACTGTAAACCTGTAATATTGTTTTGGATCCGTATTTCCGTGTTTTACTTGTCAACTAAATATATGAATATATAGTCTTCATAATAAGAATCCAACCTTGCTTAGTTGAATGGTGAAGAGCCGTGATGGTGGTTGTTATGTGATTCTTTGCATAATCTAGCCTTTTGATGTCACAACATATTTGTTGAACCATTATTTCGCTTTGTTCCACTTTAGTTTTAATTTCTCTGACCTTTATACATGAGTTAATTCCTGCAAGAGAAACCAAAGTAACACACTAAATACTGAGTGCATAAAGCATGGAAACAATGTCATTGAAACTTGAAAGCCCCAATAAACATAAATCATAATTTCCAACAAATGTTGACGAACCTCCACAGCACGTGCAGCTGCGGCGAGATCTTGCTTTACTTTGGTCCCTGGATTGCTCCGGATATGAAAGGTTAGCAGTTACTTGGGTTATATCAAATAATAAACGCTTGGTAAACATTATCAAATTTGATAGGGACAACCATAGTTTTCAAGCAAAATCCATTCTTTCTGATTGAGATCTAGGACATCTTCATCGCCATCATCATACAATACCTAAAATTATATAGCAAAAAATAATAGTCAGCATGAAAAGTATACGAAAACCGGCCAAATCTCTTATTTCTCTGATTGACGGCAGGTATTCTCATTTGGACCATCTTGCCTCACGTTGTTTTTAATGTTCTTGTGTATATGATATAAAGCTTTGCCTTCCAAAAGTACACTTAAGAAAAAATTATTTAAGAGGTTGTATGCAACTTGAAAACACTTTGGGCGACTTTCCACCTGCTTGATCTGCTCAATTTTTTTTCCATTTCGGCTAGATATTAATCAGTCGTAATTAGTGAAAAAATTATAACTGGAATAAAAAAAAGTGCATGCGGGTAACCCAACACATCCCATTTTTTCCCGCGTATTGCCTCTACTTTAGCTAGAAACCGGTAACAATTATCACAAGTTACTAATAATTACATTCTTTGGAATCATAAAGAACTCAACCCGAAGCACCCACTGCACAGGAACATGTCTACTGGAAAAAGACATTGGCCCATCCATAGGAACTGAAAAAAAAGCTGGTCTGCACCATTTCCGCGACAACCTCATGATGATCATTCTGGATCTGCATATTAAGTATATCAACGATGTGATTCAGAATAATTCGGGATGTTAGAGGAGATGATATTAAGTAAAAATCATGATAATGTGTATGCCAATAAGTAACAAACTTACATCAGAAGCTGCCATTCTTGCTTTCAAACGTGCCCAGTCTAAGAAGCTCTTACGGTACTTCCTAAACTTGAACAACTCCATTTACGATTTGACCTGGTCAGGGTAAGGTTAAGTTTGGTCTTCAAAGTTTACTTTACTTTGTATATTGCACCTCTGATCTATGAAATCAATAAGATATTTTGTTGTGTTTCTTTATACAACATTTTTATTTTTATTTTTTATTTTGTTAATAATTCTTAGTAGAAACTGGTGATAGGATTAGATTTTAGCAATGGTATTATGTTATCATTTGCTTTGAAATGATATGTGCTTCAATTCCCCAAATTTGCAAACACTTCAGATCGCGTTGAGTGGCATATGCATTAAATTAGTCATCGTAAAATCTCATAGATATGCATCTTAATACTAATTAACATTGCGGGTTGGATACATGAATAATGTTCCACCACATTTACTACACTCTGAGTTTGTCTGACCTTTTAAAGTAAAAGAAACACGCGTGACTGGTGGTGCTGCAGAGAAACTAAGATAATCCTGGATCTAATTTAATTCCCCGATCTAATTTAGTTCCTACATTATACACTTGAAACAATCAATAGTAAATACCTTGACCAGTAATTGACTGAAGCATTAACTCTTATATGGATACAAAAAGGTATAAACAGATGAGTATTTGACTCTTTAGAAGCATTAACTCTTTAAAGTGCACCAGTCAAGCTAATACCACTTTTGATCCATGGTTTCTAACTTTCTATCATCATCAAACTAAAACTTTAAGCACAAATAAATGTAATATAATTTCTTTAAAAGTGAAAGGGGGTGTTTGGATTAGCTTATTCAGTCGGTGTATGGGCTCATATGAATTTGAAAAAGGTTATAAGCTAACTTTTTGTGGTTTATAAACTTGTCAAGCTGACGCTTATGGATTTAAATAAGCGATAAGCTGTTTATACAAATCCCTGATAAGCCGAAAAAAGTGTGCTTAGGATCTTTTAAAGAAAAATAAGATACTGAATTCACATTGAAACGTGTTGGTGCAATGTACCTCACCAACAGGAACATGATTAAGTAGTTGATGATGAAAACACGACCTGAATTTTTTGAAAATAAATACTACCTCCGTCCCATATTTATTGTCCATCTTTCCTTTTTCGATCGTCCAAAATTAATTGTCCACTTCCATTAATAGATAGGGAATATAAATCAAGTTTACCATATTACCCTCATTTTTTGTTTGTATTACAAACTTTAAAGAAGTTGGAAATTAATTGTTTAAGGGTAAAACTGTCTTTATGCAAAAAGTAAGAGAGAGAAAGCTGTAAAGATGATGTTTTTCTAAAACTGTGTGTTTTTTGTCCGTGGACAATAATTTTGGGACGGAGGTAGTATTGATTAATAGCTGTAACCTTAAACTCATAACGGGATTGAAGCGGTTGTAAATACTGAAAATAAATATTGATTAAAACGCAACCTGAAGTTTTCCTATATAAAGAAGCTAAAGTTAGAGGAGATGACGTGATACAACATTGAAAGTTGAAGTCTGGAATCTAAAGGCTTCTCATATCGCCTTTTACAGTATTTATACCGATCACTGCTGTATAACTGCAATTAAAAAAATAACAAAAGTTAAGAATAAGTGAATCCTATTTTTGAAAATACAGGCCTAAGAAAGAATAAAGAAGACATAAGGGAGCAACAAATCTTATCCTATGGTATCCATGCCCGCTCAAGGTTATTTTTTGTAAATTTTGTAATCAAGAAGTGCCTAAATGAGAATTTATAAAACATGTAATCTTTCATTTGCCTTATAGTCAAAAGCAAAATAAGATATTGGAGAAAACGAAAGCTTATCACTACAGATGGCAGAATGGGCAGGCAATCGGCTGGATTACGGTTCCGGGTCAGAACGGATACATTTTAATATAGGTCGAACCGCGTTGAGTCAAACATTTTTGTAACACAAATAGTGACAAAAAAGGTAATCAACCAATTCGGAATTCAAACCCAACCATGGCAGGGGCATAATTTATCTTCAGCTTCTTTGCAAAAAATGAGCTCCTCTGGAACCCTTAGTGAACGGTTCCTGGTGGAAGACACTTCTCAGACCACACACATCCACTCGCCCTCATACATTCTGTATACAAATGTAAAAACTATGGTCACAGTTAGATAAAGAAGGCCAGTTAAATCTATATTTACGTGAAATAAGAAAACAAACTGAAAAAGATTGTGAGTTTAAAGTAATTGCATATGATAACACAGAACATGATTGTACTGCAGCATCCTGCACCAACGGCTCTGTAACGTGCATAAAATGCTTAGAATCTGGTCGACTTGCTCCCAACACTGATGTACATCTTTCCATTCTTTCATCTTCTTCATGAACCCCATAAACTTCCTCCAATTATCCACATGCAACAACTCAGGGTTCATCCTAAGATATGTAAACACACACATCTCGTCATTATCAGATAACGAAACTGCCATTAATATTTGCGCATGTGAATAATCGGCATAATATATATAGCTCAAACACAATCATCATTATATAAAATCCTCCTAAAAATGGCATGTTTTTTCTTTACGTAAGGATACTAAAGAAACAAAAAACACAATGGATTTAACATAACAGCTATACCTTAGTGATTTCGAGTCTTCATATATTACCTCATCATTTAGATTAAATAATAATAATACATGTAATCATAAGAAAAAGTGATTGTATCATGGCGTGTGATCAGGCTTACCACGACCTAGAGTATACATGCAATGATCGGGATGAGAGTCCTTAGAGACCACCACTCGATGTCCCTACTCCACGTCTCTTACTCAAGTGAGTTAAAATAAAAACTACAAACAAAAGAAACACGAAGAAAATCTTAATACGACCATTGGTTCATACTTTCGTAACACCAGAAGACAATAGTATTATCTACATGACATCAGTATATAGGCACTTTTATATGCAATATATAAATTAGTGAATTACCATCAGTTTTCAGTCTTGTGAACAACAATCAGTTGCTTGAGGCGTTCAACTTGACCTGCTTTGACGGGTTTAGCCATGTAATCTACAGCCCATTTTTTGTAACATCTGTTTAATAATGATAGAAAACACAAAGTTAAACAGATGCAATATTGAAAACAAAGAGAGACATTAGTCTTAAACCTTTATGATACTATCAACCGTATTTAACTTAAGGTCATGGATAGATTTTGCACATGTTTTGGCATGCTGAGCCAATAAACAAATTAACATTATTAATTGCTCATATAAACAACAGAAACCTACTATGAATATGTAAAAACGAAACAATACATGCATATACATACATCACTGGAAATCATTAAAGCATCCAAACCTCATTGGAAATCAAATTAATAATTATGTAATGTAAGTATACATACAAAAGAAAGATATATGTATAATAAATTACCTTTGTAGAATCAGAATGAACAATAAAGATTCTATGTGTGTGCATGATATGTGCTTTGTTGGAGACATATCCCTTTTTTGCAGAATTAGGAAGATCAATAGGGTTTTGAAGAATGTATGAAACTCATACGTATTATAACTAGTTATAATACCCGTGCACGCACGGGTTTTTCCAGAAAAAATTATTATATAGTATTATCGTTTAAAAACAGAAAATCTTATATATATTTTAAAAAGTTAGAGCATTAACATGTGCGAAAGTAAGAAAAATAATTAGCAGAAATTGTAAATATAACCGTGGCATCGACCTTGTATTGGATTTCTTGAGCGTGTCTTCTTATAATATTATTGGGCCAAATGTTCTTTGATCACATGAGATTACACATAAATCAAATTTATTTTAAAATTTTTGTTTAATATATGGAATATATAAGAATTTACCCGTGAAAATTATGATATAAGTACAACTAATAAGTATGCATGAGTTTTTCATTATATATTAATATCAATTAATATTTTGTAAAAATTTTATTGGATGAAAGATTTAACTTTGTTTAGCTGACATAGATGTTAATGTTGAGGTTGATGTTGTTGTTTAACTTTTACTATTAATATCATGTTGTACAAAATGTGCGAGTTTAGTAGCACATAATAAGCGTTGATGAAGTTTTTTAAAAATCCGTATATAAACTTTAAATAATAAATAATAATTACATGAGTCGTTATNTGTTTAATATATGGAATATATAAGAATTTACCCGTGAAAATTATGATATAAGTACAACTAATAAGTATGCATGAGTTTTTCATTATATATTAATATCAATTAATATTTTGTAAAAATTTTATTGGATGAAAGATTTAACTTTGTTTAGCTGACATAGATGTTAATGTTGAGGTTGATGTTGTTGTTTAACTTTTACTATTAATATCATGTTGTACAAAATGTGCGAGTTTAGTAGCACATAATAAGCGTTGATGAAGTTTTTTAAAAATCCGTATATAAACTTTAAATAATAAATAATAATTACATGAGTCGTTATAAGTACAATCGCGTATATTTATTTTCATATACTCGTACTTACAATTTGATATTTATATTACCGTTAATAACAATTTAATTGTATTTAATATTCACACCCGTGTACGTATAGATTAACTTTTAAATAAGATGACATGAGTTTTTATTTATATTTAACGTACATAGTAAAATGATATTTTAATAGATGAAAGTTTAAAACTAATATTTATTTTAAAAGTATTTAACGTATATTAAAAGTAATTCGTACATTTATAAAATTTTGTAAGTTTAATGGATGGAAGTCTCAAACCAATACTAATACTCATGTAATTGTAAACAAAGTTCATATTATAAAGTGTAAGGGGGTATAAAGTGTAAGGGGTTATTTGTTTATTAACTAACGTTATCAAAAAAACATGAAGATTTATAATTTTACACTTAACTCTATATAATATATTTAAAATTCAACCACTAATGTTTTATTAATTACCTCATCTTTTTTTAAGTTTTTATTTTCATAAATATGACACATATATTTTTATGTGTTTTTTTTTCTCAATCAAATTCCTAACCAAATTTATTAAAGTTTGATCAAAATCAATTAATTTTTACTTTTTATTGGCCAATCATATTGCTCGATTTCGCCTATGTGTCAAAATCAAGCATTCCTATTGGTCCAATTTTTTTTCCACTAAGATTGTTTTGTCAAAAAAACTCCGAAATGATGTAATTCTTTTATTATATAAAAGATTGAAGCCGTTTTTAGGTTCTGATATAATGAATAATTTGAGATTATTGTCAACCGATTATATGGATAATCTATTCCTTAAATATAGCTTAACAATATCAATTTTTTAAGCTATGACTTACTTATTTTGTATTGTAGATCACAAAAAATGGATTGGTCTAGTGGTTGAAGCATTTATATGTGGATTAAATAACCTAGGTTCGAATCCTGATAATCACATTTTTAATTTCGGATTAAAAACGAATTTTTAAAAAGAAAAAAATTTCGAACTCATAGTGCCACGTGGCATTATGAGGTGGTCATCCTGATATTTTCAAAAATAAATAACAAATTGCAAATAAAATAAAATAAAAATGCTTACATGGCAACAATGTCATGACATGGCAGATAATGAATTACTGGGCAATGAGGTGGCGTTTACGTGGCATTATCTACGTGTAACGCCTCCTGTTATATATAATAAAATATATAGAGATATATAAAGTTTATTAATTTAGGTAACTAAAGGGTGTGATAAGCTGCTACAGCTCTGAACACCACTCTCATCAGCTCATAAAAGCTATTCCATAGCTTCTGTGAGAATAAGTCAGCTTGTAGAGTCCACTTCCATTTAGCCATCTTACAAGTAAGTCTTCCTGTCATCTCTTACACTCTGTCTATTTCTAGTTAAGTTCATAATCTATTAGCCTTAATCCACTTACTCTGGTTATTTGTAGCTAATTCTGTACTTCAGTTGTGTTTTGTAAGCTTTAGTTGAGGTTTCATATTATTACTGCCTTAGAACAGTCAAACTTGTAATTCCCTGTTCTTGTTATTCTGCTTGTGTAATTTGTGCCTAATTAGCTTCCTTTGTGTTCCCTTAATCTGTTAGTAGCTTAAAACAGGTAGGTCATAAGCTTAAATCTCCATAAGTTAGTGTAAACTGCCTCTTAAGGGGTGTTTGGTTTAGGGAATCTGTTGTTGTTCTAGTTGTCTCATTACTGTTCTTGCTGCACAGGTGAGTCACCTTAGGCCTACTAAAGTCAGACATAGCATAAAATTTGTACCTTACAGCAAAAAGTCAAAATTGACATTGAATACCAGATTGTGTGCTCATAAGTGTGTTAGTGGAACTGTGATCACTGCATTTTGATAGATTTAGAGTGCATATAGGATGATATAGTCATAATTAAGCTTAGCATAACATTTAGGATCAGATTTAAGCAATAGAAATCGACTTTAGTCAAACTTAGATGATAATCAAAAAGTCAACAGGTAGGGTGAAAACTAGTTCTAGCAGGCTATTTGTAGGGTTAATTTAGGTGATCAAGAGTTGTTTATTAGGCTTGATATTGATTTTGAGGATAGTTCACCTAGCATAGATCATCTAGGATCAGTAGCAAAAAAATCCAACAACATTAAGCAGGCCAAATTGGATTCCCCATATTGACCCAACTCTGTTCTTGAGGCATATCAGAAGCTACAGTGGACTCAACTCAGGTCTAATTAAGGGTCAATTAGGGTTACAAAATTAGGGCTTTTTCATTTTTTGGTTCTTTGTTAAGTTTTCTTCCTTTTGCCCCCATTCCCTTTCCCCAATTAACTTATTAGGTGCTTATTCATAAGCCATAAAGTAGGTACCTAGGCTGTTTATTCTGTCAATTAGGGTAAGTTGCATTAAGTGCTTATTGGCTTATTATCTGTGTTTTTCTTGTTTAGTTGTGCTTAAATAAGTGAGTTTAAGGTGCTGTAAAAACTTGGTACTCTAAAGTGCTTATTTGATTAAAAAGAGCTTATTACCTAAGTGCTTATTGTGTCCAAAAGTGCTTATTAAGGTTTCAAATTAAGAAATTTTATTTTTCTTAGGTTTTTTATATTATTTTAGATTTCCCTGAAAAATTTCATAATTTTNTATTCTGCTTGTGTAATTTGTGCCTAATTAGCTTCCTTTGTGTTCCCTTAATCTGTTAGTAGCTTAAAACAGGTAGGTCATAAGCTTAAAACTCCATAAGTTAGTGTAAACTGCCTCTTAAGGGGTGTTTGGTTTAGGGAATCTGTTGTTGTTCTAGTTGTCTCATTACTGTTCTTGCTGCACAGGTGAGTCACCTTAGGCCTACTAAAGTCAGACATAGCATAAAATTTGTACCTTACAGCAAAAAGTCAAAATTGACATTGAATACCAGATTGTGTGCTCATAAGTGTGTTAGTGGAACTGTGATCACTGCATTTTGATAGATTTAGAGTGCATATAGGATGATATAGTCATAATTAAGCTTAGCATAACATTTAGGATCAGATTTAAGCAATAGAAATCGACTTTAGTCAAACTTAGATGATAATCAAAAAGTCAACAGGTAGGGTGAAAACTAGTTCTAGCAGGCTATTTGTAGGGTTAATTTAGGTGATCAAGAGTTGTTTATTAGGCTTGATATTGATTTTGAGGATAGTTCACCTAGCATAGATCATCTAGGATCAGTAGCAAAAAAATCCAACAACATTAAGCAGGCCAAATTGGATTCCCCATATTGACCCAACTCTGTTCTTGAGGCATATCAGAAGCTACAGTGGACTCAACTCAGGTCTAATTAAGGGTCAATTAGGGTTACAAAATTAGGGCTTTTTCATTTTTTGGTTCTTTGTTAAGTTTTCTTCCTTTTGCCCCCATTCCCTTTCCCCAATTAACTTATTAGGTGCTTATTCATAAGCCATAAAGTAGGTACCTAGGCTGTTTATTCTGTCAATTAGGGTAAGTTGCATTAAGTGCTTATTGGCTTATTATCTGTGTTTTTCTTGTTTAGTTGTGCTTAAATAAGTGAGTTTAAGGTGCTGTAAAAACTTGGTACTCTAAAGTGCTTATTTGATTAAAAAGAGCTTATTACCTAAGTGCTTATTGTGTCCAAAAGTGCTTATTAAGGTTTCAAATTAAGAAATTTTATTTTTCTTAGGTTTTTTATATTATTCTAGATTTCCCTGAAAAATTTCATAATTTTCCTAAGTCATTTAGTATTTATTTTAATTAAAACTAGTTTTAAAGTCTTTTTAAATCCTTTTTAATTAATAATAATTCATTAAAAAATCAAAAAAAATATTTTTCTGTTTTAATATTATTATTAGGTTATTTTAGAATTTTAAAAATTAAATTTTTATTTTTCTATCTTTATTTTATATTAAATAGTATTTTAGTATATTTTAAGTAATTAAAAATAGTTTTTAATTAATAATAATTAAATAAAAAGCCAAAAAAAATATTTTTCTTTTTCCCAATTTTTTTTTGTCTTTTAGAACGTATAAAAATCATTTTCATCCCCTTAGGAGTAGTAACACTTTAAATTCACTTTTTATTTTGTGCGTTCGCGTTTATTTTACGTCTTAATTACGTATTTAGGATTTAATTACGTGTTAGGTTTACGTGCTTTCTTATTTATGCATTTTTATTTTCTCGTAGTGTAATTTAACTTAGGGTTCCCCTTAAACCCCGCACATTCACTTCACAATTCACGATCACGAACCAACAAGCTCTATTTAAGCATTCGTTGGGAAATACGACCCGGCGATACATATTTACCGGTGCTATCCTCAGAAGATATACTACTATATATATATTGTGTTGTGTATCAAATTTTTGGCGCCGCTGCCGGGGAAGGCATGAAAGAGTACGTCGATTCCGTTCGTTGTTTTTGTGATTTGAAGATCCTTCCTCCCCGGAAGTTACTTATTTTCGTTATATTATAAAAACACAAAAAGAGAATAAATAAAACACTTTTCCTAAAGTGTTTTCATAAAATCCAAAAATAAAATAAACATCCTCACTTTCTTTGAAAGTGTTGTAAACCGTGCCCAAATAACCAACAAAACAAATCGTGAAATTAGTCGTTACTTGGATTACTTTGAGATTACAACCGAATAAACGAGGAATACGGAAGTCTTGACATTAAATTGCAGACTGAAGAGGACGGGTTTTTAAGCATCTACGGAGCACCTTTGTCCTCCCGCCTCGCCGCGCGTAATTTCAAGGGAAACGGTTACGGTTAACGTAGCGGTTACCAAAAATAAAATAAAAGTAGTTTTTGTTGTTGTTTTCTTTGTTGTGCTTTAATACTTAAAAAACCCAAAAAATAATTTTAACCTCAAAGTTGTTTTTCGTTTCTTTTGATTTTCGTTTTCGTTTCGGTGTATGAACACCCGCTCTTCGTCAAACGACTTACTTTCTCCTCTTTCGAATCCCGAGCGAATTATCCGTCAAAACAATCGTATTCCTTTCCCAACCGTTGAGGAAATGAATAATAACGGTCAAAATGTTGTACCCCCGCCGGTGGGTGGTGCACAACAAAACGGGATCCCTCCGATGGGACCCCAACCGGTTTATGATTTACGTCCGATGGAAGAACAACTCCAATCACCCTTCTATAGGTGATGTTGAATATATAAAACATAAATGAAACATATAAACGCAGCGGAAAACATCACCAACAAGGATCTCATATAGCCATATGATCAATAAAAGCAAACACAACATAGTTATACCTTTGTAGCGTGCACCGGGAGTCACCACCAATACTACACCCACGAATTGAATGAGAAAACCCAAGTGATCAATAAGGTTGATCACCTCTATGTGTGAAACACACTACACCTCCTTGTATACCCCTTTGATGCTAGTCAATAACCACGTAACCTATCTATTGCCTTTGAATGAACAAGAATCAAAGCAAGAGATCAAGAAAA
>LBNU01021841.1:8026-44369 GCA_014162995.1 Artemisia annua
TATATATATATATATATATATATATATATATATATATATATATATATATATATATATATATATATATATATATATATATATATATATATATATATACGCGCGCGCACACACACACACACACTAGTCTCAAAGCCCGCCCAACGGGCAGGCATGACATGTAATTTTACGTTTTATCCCTTTTGCACGATGGGCGGGCATGACTTACAGTTATAATCTTTATGGTGTCAGTTAACTGAAAATTATTGTAAGGAAGTCGATTTTATTTAATTTTGAGCATTACTTGTGAATATCGTTGAAATTTTTAAGTTAACAAAAAATAAGATGTAAACGTACCAATTTTTATATTGTATACAACTATACATTAACAGTGAAAATAAATGATCATTAACATTTATAAAGATCGAAATTATTTATCGAGTGAATTAAAAACGAAGAGAATTAACCATAGACCGACTTTATCATATCCACTTTCGCAATCGTTGAACCAAAGACAATAGTACACGTAATTCTGCTATTTTGAAACGACTTAAAACCTTATCCAAACTATCAAAATGGGTAACAACCTTTACCAAGATTATCAAATTGGGTAAGAATTGGGCGGGCATGAGTTGTAATTATAATTTGGATGGTTTTAGTTATCGTAAAATTATGTTTTAAGTTGTAGTCAAGTATGTTGAGTGTTTGCTTTTAGATATTGTTTATACTATGAATCGTGTAATGTTCTCGACATTAACTGCCAACCAATTAGATTTAGTTTCTCGAGTTAAGAACGTAAAAACAAAATATATAGATCAAAGTTATCGGGTCAGCCCGATACGACGCTAAAACTTTTATATTATTATTTTTTTCTAAATTAAAACTTCAATACCATAGTTGTTTAAGGTTGTACTTGTTCTCCCTTTTTTAACTACATAATACTAAGTAATGTCTTTGCATATTTCTACTAAAAAACACGAATCTCCCCGCCCTGATAAACTAATTAGTGACAGAATAGTAATTACTCAATTTAATCTAATTTGCCCTTTACACAAAAATTTCCCGTTTAAAAAATGTTACCCAACTTGCCTAACATTTTTTATATCAACTCAGGTCACATGTTTAATATGTTTGTGTTCAGTCTGTTCGTGTGTTACCCTTATGTTTATTTAACATGTGTTGTTGGGATTTTGGGCTTTTCGTGTAGCAGGGTAAAGATAATCAATAACCGGATATCTCACTGAATCGTGGTATCACTTTCCAAAAGTAATTATTCGACCCTTATTGCATGGGTTACACGAATATCAGTTTGGGATAAGACAGAGAGTTTGTTCTTTACATTGGCAATATATAAGAACCCATTCGCTAAAGAGTATTTAGTGTTTCGACTATTTCTCATGTATCTATTTCTCTTATCAAGAGACACCCGAAAGAAAAGATTTAAGCTGAAGAAATTTGTATGTCTGTGTATTTCATATGAATATGAAAAATTCTATTTATATAGAAACTAGAAAGAGAATATTCCTAGAATATGCTGAGGTATATTCCTAAAATATTCTTTAGATAAAATTTAAAGAGAATATTCCTAGAATATGCTGAGGCATATTCCTTGAATATTCTTTAGATAAAATTTAAAGAGAATATTCATAGAATATGCTGAGGCATATTTCTTGAATATACTTAGTTTAATAATTAAAGAGAATATTCCTAGAATATTCTTAATCAAAGAATATTCTAATATAAAATTAAAGAGAATATTCTTAGAATATTATTAATCAATGAATATTCTTAATCAAGAATATTCCAATATTCTCTACCATTTAATTATTATCAAAACATTTACGGATTAAGAAAAATATCGCTTTTGTGTTCGGGATGTCATTCACTTGATGGGTGTACACTCCGTACCTCCAAACCCATTTCCAAGTATCATGACTATATCCCTCAATTACACTAAATTACTAACAATCCTCCCCAATTTAGTGCAATTCCGATACATGAGAAAACAACCAAAACAAAACTAATGCGTAAATGAAAATGTCTTGAAGATTGAATTTTCATCTTAGTATATTACCCATTCCAAATATTCGAGAATCGGGGTGTTCTAAGAATTGAACCCTTCAACCCATTTAAATACCTGAAAATAATATACACACAAGCTTTCAAATACTCTAAAGCTATCCTGACACTATACAAGCCATGTGTCCATATCCAATTCATAAATGTTGTAAGAGCCAAAAGTCCAAAGCTCCCTGAAGCGGCAAAACTTCAACATTCACATNTAGATGCACACCTAATTTGACTAATCTGAGATTCTATTACTTAGATCTTAACCTAATTGTTATATTATTCTAATTTATGAGTTGGATAACCTAAATGCACCTTATTTCTACCACTATGCAATATCTCAGGTTCAAAGTAACACTTATGCAAGCACAATTGAGAATTTAAGTAAACTTTGACTTTTTGCTATTAACCTATGTTTTTTATACTTGTTCTGATTTGAATATGCCTAAGATAATCAAATGGTGCAGAAGGAACAACAATAAACTAAACAGAACACATAAAACATGCCTAAACCAAACACCCCTTAAATACCAAACAACTCTATTCAAGCCCTTTAAAAGCTACTATGAAAAATTCATAAAAATATTTAAAAATGGGGAATGATAAGCTGAGCTATCAAATTTGATATCCCCAAAATTTCATAAAGTTTTGATAAAAATTGAGGAAATGAAAAATAAAAGCAAAAATGGTTTTGGAAACTATTATGCGATTTTTGACTTTTTAGTTTTTGAAAGATGTTGACTAAAATGAATTTCAAATGATCCTAAATGATTGTAATTGTTGTAATAAGCTAAAATGTGATTGAATTAAGCTATCTATACTACTAATGCAACTAAATATATGATTATGCAACTTACTAATTAACTGTGATATGCAAAATTGAAAAGTGAAAGTGATTTTTGACTTTTAAACTAACTACATGTTGATTATATGACTTATCTGAACTAAATGTACCTAATATGAGTTATCCCAACCAAATATAACCCTTGTAACAAGATCTGTAACACAGAAACTGTTGGGATTTTTGGGCTTTTCGTGTAGCAGGGTAAAGATAATCAATAACCGAATATCTCACTGTATCGTGGTATCACTTTCCAAAAGTAATTATTCGACCCTTATTGCCTGGGTTACACGAATATCACTTTGGGATAAGACAGATAGTTTGTTCTTTATATTGGCAGTATATAAAACCCGTTCGCTAAAGAGTATTTAGTGTTTCGACTATTTTCTCATGTATCTATTTCTCTTATCAAGAAACACCCGAAAGAAAAAATTTAAGCTGAATAAATTTGTGTGTCTATGTATTTCATATAAATATGAAAAGTTCTATATATATAGAAACTAGAAATAGAATATTCCTATAATATGCTGAGGCATATTCCTAGAATATTCTTTAGACAAAATCTAAAGAGAATATTTCTAGAATATGTTAAGGCATATTCCTTGAATATTTTTTAGATAAAATCTAAAGAGAATATTCCTAGAATATTCTTAATCAAAGAGTATTCTAATATAAAATTAAAGAGAATATTTTTAGAATATTCTTAATCAAAGAATATTTTAATATTCTCTACCATTTAATTATTATCAAAACATTTACGGATTAAGGCAAATATCGCTTTTGGGTCCGGGATGTCATTCACTTGATGGGTGTGCACTCCGTACCTCCAAACCCATTTCCAAGTATCATGACTATATCCCTCAATTACACTAAATTACTAACAATCCTCCCCAATTTAGTGCAATTCCGATACATGAGAAAACAACCAAAACAAAAGTAATGCGTAAATGAAAATGTCTTGAAGATTGAATTTTCATCTTAGTATATTACCCATTCCAAATATTTGAGAATCGGGGTGTTCTAAGAATTGAACCCTTCAACCCATTTAAATACCTGAAAATAATATACACACAAGCTTTCAAATACTCTAAAGCTATCCTGACACTATACAAGCCATGCGTCCATATCCAATTCATAAATGTTGTAAGAGCCAAAAGTCCAAAGCTCCCTGAAGCGGCAAAACTTCAACATTCACATAGGTGGTTCCTCTTTATTCATGCTCCTCTTTAGCACTTTTTCAAAGAAATTAACCATTAAGAAGTAGAGACTTCATCCTCCTTTTCAGCAGGTTCCGAGCACAACCTTGGGATGTTTGTAAAACATGTGCTCCAGTCCACTAAATGTTCAGTTTTCCACATTGAACTCAGCTTCCAAGTTTTCTCAGGAGGGAGTTGGGTGTCTTAGCATTCAGTGACTAAGTTGGACAAACCCATCCCTTTAGCAGACTTTAAAACCAAGTCTCTAGCGAAACCCTTCGTCAAGTGATCGGCTAAATTTTGTTGAGATCTAACAAACTCTATAGATACCACCCCATTCATGATAAGCTCACGAATCATGCTATGCCTGAAACCTAAGTGTCTAGACTTCCCATTGTACATCTGGCTATAAGCCTTAACAATGTAGCAGCACTATCACAACGGATAGAAATAGGTGCTATAGGTTTAGGCCACAATGGAATCTCAAGAAGCAAGTTTTTCAACCATTCAGCTTCTTTACCAGCAGCTGCTAAAGCCACAAATTCAGATTTCATTATTGAATTGGTGATGCAAGTTTGCTTCTTTGATGCCCAAGAAATTGCACCTCCACCAAGTAGGAACACCCAGCCACTGGTAGACGAATTGTCTTCAGTGTTACTGATCCAACTTGCATCAGTGTATCCTTCTAATACTGAAGGATAACCAGTATATGAGAGACTATAATCCATAGTCTTCTTCAAATACTTCAGTACCCTCTAAACTGCTTTCCAGTGATGAGCCTAGGATTACTAGTATACCTGCTCAGTTTACCCACTGCAAATGCAATATCAGGCCTGGTACAAGTCATGGCATACATTAGGCAGCCAATCACCTTAGAATACTCAAGTTGAGATACAGCTTTGCCAGTATTAGGCATTAGCTTCTCACTTGTATCCATAGGAGTACTCACTGGAGTACAATCAAAGTAATTAAATTTCCTCAACACCTTCTCAATGTAATGAGACTGAGAGATTGAAATTTTGTTACTTTCATGTTTAATCCTTATACCAAGGATAACATCAGCCTCCCCCATATCTTTCATGGAGAACTTTGATGACAAAAATTCCTTTGTCAGGTCAACTTGATTTTGGTCAGTGCCAAAGATCAACATGTCATCAACATATAGGCAAATAGTGGCTCCTTTACCAGATTCATCAAATTTGCTATATACACATTTGTCAGACTGGTTAAGAACATAACCACTAGACAAAACCACTTCATCAAATTTTTGATGCCATTGTTTAGGTGCCTGTTTCAGTACATATAAAGATTTCATCAGTTTATACACCTTGTTTTCATTTCCAGGCAAGATGAAGCCATGAGGTTGGTTCATGTAAACCTCCTCATCCAATTCACCATTCAAGAAAGCTGTCTTCACATCCATCTGATGAATAATCAGATTTTGAATTGATGCCAAAGCAATCAGCAATCTTATGGTACTGATACCTGCCACAGGGTCATAAGTATCAAAGTAGTCTATCCCTGACTTTTGTTTAAAGCCCTGAATGACTAGCCTAGCCTTGAACTTTATAATAGTTCCATCTACCTTCATTTTCTTTTTGAAAATCCATTTGCAACCTAGAGGTTTGCAACCTGGTGGTAGATCAACCAACACCCAAGTGTTGTTGCCCATGATGGAATCCATCTCATCATTTATTGCTTCCCTCCAGAAAGCAACATCCTGGGAATTCATTGCTTCTTCAAATGTTTTGGGATCATCCTCAACAATGAAGCAATAGGAGTATTGGTCAGAGACCTCATCCCTTGTTCCTTCAATTAACTATAATTGAAACTCAGGTCCAAATGACTTTNAAGTGTTGTTGCCCATGATGGAATCCATCTCATCATTTATTGCTTCCCTCCAGAAAGCAACATCCTGGGAATTCATTGCTTCTTCAAATGTTTTGGGATCATCCTCAACAATGAAGCAATAGGAGTATTGGTCAGAGACCTCATCCCTTGTTCCTTCAATTAACTATAATTGAAACTCAGGTCCAAATGACTTTGGAGTCCTGACCCTTTTGCTCCTTCTGAGCTCAGGTTCAGGTTGTTGTACCACAACCTCATCAGAAACCTCATTAGAGATCTCTGAAACACCAGTGTCATCAGTTCCATTTGGAATCCTCTGACTTGGTCTAGGGACAAATGAGAATCTATTCTCATCAAATAGTGCATCCCTTGATTCAATTATTGAATTAATTGAAACATATTCATTCGGTTCAATAACATAGAACCTGTATGCCTTGCAATGCTCAGCATATCCAACAAAGATACATTCAATGGCTCTTTCACCCAAAGTTTTTAATTTTGGATCAGGGAGTCTTACAATAGCCCTACAACCCCAAACCCTGAGATAATTCATGTTGGGTTTCTTTTTAGTCCAGAGTTCATAAGGGGTGACTTTGTTCCTTTTGTTAGGAACCCTATTTAATAAATAGCAAGCTGTTAACATAGCTTCACCCCAGAACCCTTGACTCAGTCATGAGTAGGACAACATGGAATTAACCATCTACTTCAGTACCATGTTTTTCCTTTCAGAGATACCATTTTGTTGAGGAGTATAGGGAGCAGTCGTTTCATGGATTATACCAACAGACTGAAAATACAGAGTATCCATGTACTCACCTCCTCTATCAGTCCTGAATCTTTTGATTAGGGACCCAAGTTGCAATTCAACTTCAGTTTTAAATACTTTGAATTTATCTAATGCTTCATCCTTGGTATGTAACAGATAGACATAACAAAACCTAGAAGCATCATCAATAAATTTCACAAAGTACTTTTTATTCCCTAAAGAGGGAGTGGCATGCAAATCACACAGGTCACTGTGTATTATCTCCAAGAGCTCAGTCTCTCGTTTAACACCCTGAAAAGGTTTTTTAGTAATTTTGGTCAACATGCAAGTCTTACACTTTTCAGTTTCAAATGCTGGGATTAACCCATCCTTAGACATATCTTGCATCCTTTTAAAATGTACATGGCCAAGTCTAGCATGCCACAGGGTAGAGTCATTTTGTTTAGAGGTTGACAAAAAGGCTGAGTTTACAATATCAGTGACAATATTAAGCCTGAACATTTGATTACACAAATAGCCAAAACCAATAAACACACCATGTTTAGACAAAATAAATTTATCAGATTCAATAACTTGTTTATATCCATGATTATTCAAAACACTACTTGAAACCAAGTTCTTCCTTATATTAGGAACATGAATAACATTAAACAAAGTTACAATCTTTCTAGAACTAAAACTAAGATCTACACAACCACTACCATGCACCAAGGCTGTTGACTCATTTCCCATGTAAAGAATAGAACCATCATTCAGTGACTCGTAAGTCTTGAACCATCTTCTATCTTTGCACACATGAACAGTTGCTCCTGAGTCAACCCACCACGCAACATCATCATCCTGCACAAAGTATGCCTTAGATGTATATGTAACATAATAAATCTGAAAAGACTTATTAAACACTATCTGACCTTTCAGAGGTTTGGTTGAACCAGTCCCTGAACCACTTGTGCCTGATCCATTGGCTTTATTGACAATTTTAACACCTTTGCAATCCCTTTTAATGTGACCAGATGTGCCACATTTCCAACAAGTCGGCGTTGCCTTCTTGTTAGGGTCAGCCCTTGTGTTATTCTGAGGTTTACGTTTACCCTTGTTGTCATTGTACCTGGTGGAGTTGTTATGCTCCACCATATTGACAACAGATGCACCAGCAACATTGTTGCTCTTTGGTTTGTCATTATCCTGCACCCTGAGGGATTCCTCAATACGCAGATGACTGCCCAACTGAATAAGAGTCAGTTCTTCCTTCTTATGTTTCGAGGAATGCTTGAAATCTTTCCAAGAAGGAGGGAGTTTGTCAATGATACAAGAGACTGAAATAGCCTCATCCATGTTCATTTTGTTGTGTGAATCTTCCAAGTATACCAAGAAGTTCATTGTATTGTTCTATAACTGGTCTTGAATCAGTCATTTTGTAATTTGTGAAATTACTTACAAGAAACTTCTTACTTGATGCATCGTCAGCTATATATTTGGCATCCAAGGAATCCCATAGTTCTTTAGCAGATTCATGGTTTTGGTAAATATCAAAAAGGGAATCAGACATACCATTGAGGATTAAACCTCGAGCAATGTAGTCATCGTTATCCCATTTGCTCCTCCTTCGAATCTTTTCAACAGTAGCATCATCACCACCATCTTCAGGACAAGGAGTACTCAACACATAAACAACGCTCATGCTGGTGAGGAAGAAGTGCATCTTCTTTTGCCATCTACGGAAATCAATTCCTTCAAACTTATCAAGTTTGGAGAAATTTGCTGTCATGTGCTTCATTATAGCCGCCATTGATTATCACAGAAATAATTACTTTTGATTGTTGGGATTTTTGGGCTTTTCGTGTAGCAGGGTAAAGATAATCAATAACCGGATATCTCACTGAATCGTGGTATCACTTTCCAAAAGTAATATTCGACCCTTATTTCCTGGGTTACACGAATATCACTTTGGGATAAGACAGAGAGTTTTTTCTTTATATTGGCAATATATAAGAACCCGTTCGCTAGAGAGTATTTAGTTTTTCAACTATTTCTCATGTATCTATTTCTCTTATCAAGAGACACCCGAAAGAAAAGATTTAAGCTGAAGAAATTTGTGTGTCTGTGTATTTCATATGAATATGAAAAGTTCTATTTATATAGAAACTAGAAAGAGAATATTCCTATAATATGCTGAGGCATATTCCTAAAATATTCTTTAGATAAAATTTAAAAAGAATATTCCTAGAATATGCTGAGGCATATTCCTTGAATATTCTTTAGATAAAATTTAAAGAGAATATTCCTAGAATATGCTGAGGCATATTCCTTGAATATTCTTAGTTTAATAATTAAAGAGAATATTCCTAGAATATTATTAATCAAAGAATATTCTAATATAAAATTAAAGAGAATATTCTTAGAATATTCTTAATCAAAGAATATTCTAATATTCTCTACCATTTAATTATTATCAAAACATTTACGGATTAAGGCAAATATCGCTTTTGGGTCCGGGATATCATTCACTTGATGAGTGTACACTCCGTACCTCCAAACTCATTTCCGAGTATCATGACTATATCCCTCAATTACACTAAATTACTAACATGTGTTCATTCAGCAACCATGTCATCAATTTTCTTGGAACTTCGGACATGGTAACTGAACACTTTGGACATGGTCACTAAGCACTTTAACTACAAAAGTGGCCTTTAAATAATGAAGACAAGTGATATGTCTTTCGCAAGAAGGTATTCTTGTGCATATCGTGAAACTAATTTTTATATCAGAAGGACATCGGGCTGGTGTGCATCTATCTTTGCCACCACCATCTTTAGATGATCCATTTCCTAAAGAAAGAGATAATAACACATGAGAAAAAAGGTAAAGAATTAAAATCCATGTTCACATAAACATTAAACAGTGTGGTAAGAAAATTGAAT
This sequence comes from Artemisia annua, assembly GCA_014162995.1. NCBI lineage: Eukaryota > Viridiplantae > Streptophyta > Magnoliopsida > Asterales > Asteraceae > Artemisia > Artemisia annua. The sequence goes on from LBNU01021841.1 coordinate 17,645, forward strand.
AAATCAATGCAAGTGAACAAAAGGAAAAGAAATAAATCCGCAACCTGATGCAATAAAGTATCAAAACTTGATAGGAGATTAGAAACTCGCCGATACTCGAGAGCCCCTCCGAGAATTAAGATCCGCGGCTTCTCAATTCTTGATGTCATCCATCTATGAGCCCATTTTTTTACAAACAACCCCTTTAACAACCATGCCGAAAAACCAATAAACATTACATGAACTGAAAAAGATTGTATGAAAGGAAATCTTTTTGCTGTGAGCCTGTCCTGATGATCATAGCGATGAAGTTTATAGAGTAAATCAATGGCCTAATGATCGTCATACATGCAGTAAAGGGAAGAGTCTTAGTTAACAGCTCAAGTATCATACTTAGACCCATCAAATTTAATATAATTTAACCTATAAAATATAATCCTCTGAGGTTTGTGTCCACCTGTTGATCTACGAAATGCTATAAGATGGTCAAATTCATCTTGATCATGAATGAGGCTACCACCTGATCCATCTGAATCGGTCCCAATATGAAGAGTAGTTGCACACTCATTCTCGACCAATTCATGAAGAACTTCGCATGTACCATTCAGATCAACATTGTTGCTCAGGTTGTCACTTGATTGAATTTCGGCACTTTCACCATTACCAAACGTGTTTGGATGAAAATCTTGTCTCAATATATTTAGACTTGTAAAATAATCATCCCTCGGGCATTTGATTAAACCCCTTTCTAGCAGCTCACATATCTCAAACATAGTTTTATTGGCCAATATGGATTTAGCGTGCAATTGATCTACTATATCCTGAAAATTGATTAACAATTACAAAGTCAATATTACCTGAGATATAATCATTAACTTTTTTTAATTAACATTTACCTGTCTGCTTAGCTTATCGTTATCTCGTCTATCTTCTTTCTTCATTTTACGCAACTTCTAGTGTAATACTCATCGCTGAACTTACTCTGATCAGAAGAATCCATGCTATTTTCATAACCTGGCTGATCACTTTCCATTTGGTCAGAATTGGTTTTAACACAATCATTCACACCTGGTGCACGTAATATTATAACATCGTGAGTAACTTGTACATGATTTTGTTGTTATTAAGTTCATTAAAGCTCTATATATTACTTATATCAAAAAAAGATTTTAGTCACAGCTTTACCTCTTTGTACCCTTGTGATTCTATTTTTTAGTTTTAATTGTGACATTCTAGCTATTTTGTTTTCCAGAGGTTCGTTTTCTTCAGCATCATAATCAATATCCAACATGTCTTTATCTACTGGTAACTTTCCAAACCCTCCAATACCTAACTCTTCCTTTTCTCGATCCTTCATCATTGAACTTGTCCACACCTTAATTGATGTGTACAACTTCTCATGCGGCAGAGTTGTAGATATTGTAGAATTCAAATATAGTAGCTGCGATGAAAAATACATAGGAAACATAATCTAGAAACAAAATGATTTGCAAAATACTTACCCTTAGAAAAGTTATCAGCCCGTTAAAGTAATTGTTTCTTTTCCATTGCAACCTTGTTGATTGCATACATTCCAGTAGGTATGTGCACCAATCCATTTCAGATATCCTATTCATGTCATTTAAGCACACCTTGTGTTTTCTCTTCTTAGGCAATAGTCACAACACCTCCATTACTACTATAATATAAATAAAGGTCAGAACTCAGAACCCCGTCCTAATAAGTAACCACCCCACAGCTGCAATAACCTCATATGTATGCATTGAGCTACTATTAGGTTCATGGTGTACTCATCTAAGGCTTATGGGTTTATTTGAAACTATAAAAGCTAAAGCGTAGAAGGATATTTGGAGTTTTAGACTAAACTCCAGATGTGTTACATGCATACATAAAACTGAAGTTGCATTTAAAAACATGTACATGATGTTTAATATAGATCAACCTGGACAACAACTTCAAAGTTATGATCCCGAGTCTCTCTGAACAGCTTGTTACTGAATTTAGATCAAATAAGAAAAAGTATAAGCAATAGGAAAAAGCATCAAAAGCTACAATAAAAGCTGGTATTAAAAGAAAATCACCATTGAGCAAATACGGATAGGTGGTAACTGAGCAATATAAGAATATAGTAGTGCATACGTTGAATTGAGAGGAACCTTCATCTTTTTCCCATCTTTTTTGTTAGGGTCCATGATTTATGCATCTATCTCAACAACACCAATGTTCGGATGGTAGGTATTATGAGATGGAATAAAAGTAACTCACCCGTCCGCCACGGGAAACAACCGCTAATGGGTTTCATGGATTTTATTGTCACCGGGATGTGCTCATGTGGTTTCTTCATAAGGGGAAATGGTGTGGAGCTGATGTAGCAAAACTAAGCGGTGAAGCTTGTAAACCACGGATCGTTGTCCCAACGAGCGTTGAAATTGATCTAGTCACTCAAGTCGTGAGTTATGTGAGATGAATGAGTTGAAAAGAGTTGAATTTGTTTTAATTATACTACGAAAGTTTTGCATAAAATTTAAACGAAATAAAGAACGATAAGAAAGGGAATAAGTTTAACTATGAAAGAAAACATGAGATTAAGTTAAGCGAAAAAGGAAATAAAAGTTTAAACTTAAGAAAGGATTAAAGAAAATGTTTTTGTAGTTTTGTATTTAATTAACGAAAGAAAATTAAACTAAGTTAAAAAGTTCAAAAGAAAATTCGACAGAGTAACGGTAAGAAATGGATAAAAGAAAACTCCACTCGATGAACGATGGAGTGCAAATAAGCCTAACTCGGCTTTAGAAATAAACAAGACACGACAATAAAAGACTAAGACTCGAAGACTAAAGAAGGAAAAAGAAAACAATACTCGCTATGGAAAACTAATGAAACTCGCTATGCTAATGATACTCGCTAGGCTAAGGAGACCAAACTCGCTACACTAAATATAAATCCAAACTCGCTAAGGTACTTGAGGTCCAAACTCGCTACGAAATGGAAAAAACAAACTCGCTAAACCTATAAGACATCCATACTCGCTAGACATGAAATTCCAAACTCGCTACACCCCTATAAACCAAACTCGCTAAGCTACTTATAAAAATTAAACTCGCTAAACACTTGAAGAAACCAAACTCGCTAAGGTCAAATGGAAACGAAACTCGCTAGACACAAAAAGGAACCAAACTCGCTATCAAATTGAAATATGAAACTCGCTAGGCAGTTATTGAAACTCGCTAGCATACTAGGTTAGCAAACTCGCTATGTAAAGGAAACACCATACTCGCTACTTGAAAAGTACCATACTCGCTTCTAAACCCTAAGGACTCAAACTCGCTATAAAAACCTAATAACCTACTGGATTAATTTTTTTACGTAAAAACTTTATAAAAACTTTGTAAAAACTTATTTAAACTCAATATTAAGCAAGACCAATACTCAAAATAAGCTATAGAAGACTAAACTAATCAAAATAAGCAAAACATATTCCTAGGGCTTGTAAATGAAAAGCTAGTTTAGACTCAAAATAAAGATTAAAAAGCTAAAGATAACAAGTATTGATGAATAAAACTAAAAACCAAATTCTTACCAACAATACCAAATAGATATCAATTCACCGGTTCAATTNAAAAAGGAAATAAAAGTTTAAACTAAGAAGGAAGTAAAGAAAATGTTTTTGTTGTTTTGTATTTAATTAACGAAAGAAAATTAAACTAAGTTAAAAAGTTCAAAAGAAAATTCGATAGAGTAACGGTAAGAAATGGATAAAAGAAAACTCCACTCGATGAACGATGGAGTGCAAATAAGCCTAGCTCGGCTTGATAAACAAGACACGACAATAAAAGACTAAGACTCGAAAACTTAAAATAAATAAAATAAAATTCTAAACTCGCTATGCTAAAGAACAAATGAAACTCGCTATGCAAATAAAACCCAAACTCGCTACCAATTACAAAACCTAAACTCGCTATGTGTATGAAAAAGGAAACTCGCTAAGGATCTAAGGCCAAACTCGCTACCTAAGTGAAATACCAAACTCGCTAGCCTACACGACCATACTCGCTATACAAATTGTGCACCCAAACTCGCTAAGTCTAAATGGGAAACCATACTCGCTACTGTTAAATCAAACTCGCTAGACCTAGGTTTGAAAGCAAACTCGCTACCTAATGTGAAATAAAACTCGCTAGGTTTAAAAATAAACCAAACTCGCTAGGCAGTATGCAAACTCGCTAGCCACTAAGGAAAAAAAATAGCAAACTCGCTATGAAGATGGAACCATACTCGCTTCTAAACCCTAAAGACTCATACTCGCTATAAAACCCTAAGACCTACTGGATTGAATATTTTTACGTAAAAACTTTATAAAAACTTTGTAAAAACTTATTTAGACTCAATATTAAGCAAAACCAATACTCAAAATAAGCTATAGCAATCGTAATAAATCAAAATAAGCTAAACATATTATTAGGGCTTGTAAATGAAAAGCTAGTTTAGACTCAAAATAAAGATTAAAAAGCTAAAGATAACAACTTTAAAACTTGTAAATAAGCTAAAACAAACCAAAACAAAAGCTCTCACAAGCTAGCAAAACCCAAATAAGCTCAAGTCATAATCATAAGGCACGAAAATTTCTTTTCATGCAAAGGTGGTGCAAGACTTTTATGAGCTTATATTGAATCAAGATAGAAGCAAGAGGCTTGAATAAGATGAAAAGAAGGTGCAAATAAGCAAGTAAATAAGCAAAGTAAAAGACTTGGACATGAAAATGAAAAGCTTGTATTAAAAACCTTACACTACAACATGAAAAATAAACTAAATTCTAACTTCCTAACCACCTCAAAAATGAGGTTAAGGGTGGTATTTAAGGACTCCATGGGTGGATTCCTTTTACATCAAGCCCCCTAAATTCTTAATAGTTTATGAAATGACACATAAACTTCTTTTACACTACTAAACGACTTTCAAAAAGTAAACTAAAGTCCTTGTAATCTTGAGGAAAGTGTTGACGAGTCTTCAATAAGTCTTCAATGATATAAAAGTGATCACTTGCTCGAATTTGGGAAGCTTATATAAGATAATCATCTTTATTCTTCGATTAAGTATTTCTTTCATATTCTCGAGCCTTTAAGTAATGAAAACTTCGTCACGGGCTTTTCTTGAGTGAATATCAACTTTGACTCGGCTCCTTGACTCTTTTCCACATCTCGTGCTCTTTTTGGGCTTTTAGGTTGCTTTTTGTGATGTTTTAGCAATATCCATACCTGCACAGTCATAAACACAAAAACACGATATCTTTGGCTTTGAACGTTAGTTTTTGGTCTAAAATAGTCTAATAATGGCGAATAAAAGATATGTGAATAAGCACATATTAGGAGCCCATGACGGCTTAATAAATCAGGTTTGGCTTATACTTGGCTTCATCATCAGCTGCAAGTGCCATGTTCCATTGTCCTCGTATATGATACTCCATTGAATTCATTAGGAAACTCCATGTTGGGAATTACACTAGCAATTACCACGGCTAAGCATGAAGATAACCACTGCTGAAGAATGCACTAGCAGTGGAAACACATTACCACTGCTAGTACATACTATTATCACTGCTATCAGGATAACTGTTATGTATTCGTGTATAGATAAGTATAGGAAAGATTTTGTGTATATTCTATTATGATAGCATTATACTTATCTTGTAAAGGACTCATTGTCTTATAAAAGGAGGTCCTAGGTTAAAGTTTTTCATACGTTTTTTTAAGAGCTTCAAGGTGTAAACCCTAGTGATACTCAGATCACTCGTATTCAATATATTGAAGCTATAAGTTTTGTTAAACATTGTGTCACTTACATACAACTGTTCTCACTTACATTACATCATACAATCCATATTAAGTATATTCCGCGTGCTTAATAATATAACTCAAAGTATCACTCTAACACAAGGTGTGTGTTCAGATCCATAAAGTGGTATCAGTGCTAGGTTCTGATACTTTGATTTAGAAGATCCAAGGAATAAGCTTAATCAATTCACTCAGATCAATGGAGATGGAGAACAACCAGTCCAACTCTGCACCAAGGCTTCCAAAGCTCAAACTCAACGAGTTTGAGATGTGGAGGATAATGATTGAGCAATACATTCTCATTCAAGATTATGCTTTGTGCGAGATCATCTAAACTGGTGACTCTTTCAAGCCTACTCAGAAGACTGAGAAAGCTGGTGACAAAGAAGTAATCACAGTTTCTGCACCTTCTACTAGTGATGAAAGAACACAGAAGAAGAATGACATGAAGGCAAGAAGCTTATTACTTATGACTCTTCCTAAAGACCAGATTATTGCCTTTANGCACCAAGGCTTCCAAAGCTCAAACTCAACGAGTTTGAGATGTGGAGGATAATGATTGAGCAATACATTCTCATTCAAGATTATGCTTTGTGCGAGATCATCTAAACTGGTGACTCTTTCAGGCCTACTCAGAAGACTGAGAAAGCTGGTGACAAAGAAGTAATCACAGTTTCTGCACCTTCTACTAGTGATGAAAGAACACAGAAGAAGAATGACATGAAGGCAAGAAGCTTATTACTTATGACTCTTCCTAAAGACCAGATTATTGCCTTTAGCAAACACAAAACTGCTAAAGAACTTTTTGAAGAGATCTGCTCAGTGTTTGGTGGTAATGATGCTACTAAGAAGACACAAAAGACATTGTTGAAGCAAAGTTATGAAAATTTCTCTGCTTCAAGCAATGAATCTCTTGACAGCATCTTTACCAATCTCCATAAATTTGTAACACAACTAAATGTGTTTGGAATTGAGGTAGATAAGGAAGACCTTAATCTTAAGTTTCTAAGAAGTTTGCCTTCTGAGTTTCATACAAATGTCACTGTCTGGGAAAATAAACCAGAGATTGAAACTATGAAGCTCAATGATCTCTATAATAACTTCAAACTTATTGAACAAAGATTGAAGAAGGCAGGGAAGCTCAGTACAGGCTCAAGTAGTTTGGCACTGGTGTCAACCTCTATTGATGATGATTCTAAAGATGACAGTGATGAAGAGATTGCCACTGCTGGTTCTACAGTTTCCACTGGTAATACTATAGTTACCACTGTAGGTTCTAAAAAGAAGGTTGCTGGTCTTGGAGATCCTACCTTTTATGCATTCATCTAAACTCAAGTTAATTGCTCAATATTAACTCATGAAGACTTAGAGCAAGTTGATGATGATGACTTGGAAGAGATGGACATAAAGTGGCAAATAGCACTTCTTAGCATGAGGGCTAAGAAATTCTTCAAAAAGACTGGCAAGCCCATACACATCAATGGCAATGAAACTGCAGGGTTTGATAAGAAGAAAGTGGAATGTTACAACTGTCACAAGTTGGGACATTTTGCTAGAGAATGCAGAAGACCAAGGAAGCAGGATAATAGATCTACTTGGTACAAGCAAAAGAAGGAACCAACTGTGGAAGAACCAAAGGCAATGCTGGCAATTGATGGTGTTAGGTATGATTGGAGTTTCATGGCTGATGGTGAAAAGGAAGAATCTTCAGATGCTGCTTTTATTGCTACAGAACATGCTCTCATGGCCTTCTCTGACTCTGAGGTACAAAACCTTGAAAGTTGTTCTAAAACATGTAGGGCTTCTAGAGAATGTAAAAGGCTAAATGAATCATTAGAAAACCATAGAACAGAGTTGTTTGCTGCTAACTATAATGTTTCAAATCTTAGAAGAGGTATATCTATGTTAAAAAAAAAACAACTAGAGCATTATAGAGAAAATGAGACAAAATTTAATGATGACATGGTTGTTCTAAAAAGAGAGTTAGATCATAAGATAGCAGTAAATGAGGCACTTAAAGAAGAGCTTGAAAGACTTAGAAAGGTAAATGAAAATGTTAACTTATCTGTTGACACTTTATATTATCAGTCTAAGTCTATTGATAAAATTTGGGAAGCTCAAATCACTAACAAAGCTAAGTCTGGTTTAGGATACAATACAGTTCCTCCACCACTAAGGGGTGTTCCAGCAACCCCTGGCATAGATTTAGCACATACAAGTCTAGAAGAGTTTCAGGAACCTATTCTTGAATATGGTCTTCCCAAATTTGTGAAAAATGAGGAAAAGGTTAGCATGAATCTGATGTTTTTGAAAGTGCAAGTGACTCATCTTTAGTAGATGAGAATGTTAAAAAGAATGTAGAGACTTCTGTCCCACAGGTTGTTAATACCATTATAGAGGAACCTAGGAAACATGTTAACAAACCTAGACCAACTGTAAGGTATGTAGAGATGTATAGAAACAAATCATCAACTCCTAGGGGTAAATAGAGGAGTTGGAATCATGTAAAATCTCAACAACTAAGTAGTGAGTTTGTCATGAACAATAAGGTATGTCATATTTGTGGTAGCTTTGAACATTTGCATGCTAAATGTGATTATCATGTTGGGAGAAGGGAAGTTTTTGGGAAAAAAAGGGTGGATTCAAACAGGTTTAAATTACACCCTAATTAATACAGCAACATAATCCCAAGAGCAGTTCAATTGAGAAGTGAACTTAAATCTTTTGCCACTTCTAAAACTGTTAACACTGCTCACCTCAAATCACCTGTTTCAAGTGCAAAACCTAAAACAACTTTTGTTAAACATGCATAAACAGAGAAAAGGACCTTTTATAATAAAAAGGTTAATCAAAACCAACAGTGGGTACCAAAAGTTAAACCAGTAGTTTCCACTGCACAGTCAAAAGTTTCCACTGCTGGTGTTGTAAACAAGAACAGGGGTAATATGGGAAATGCTATGAAGGCCTCTGCACGTTGGGAATGGAAACCTAAAGGAATAACCTCAACAATTAATCCCAATGGTGTATGAATGACCTTTGATAGATTTAACTATATTGATACACGAGGCAGATCCAAGTCAATCCTGGCTTGGATCTCCAAAAGGAAACTAACTCCTTTATTTTATGTGCAGGGACATCCCAAGACCAAGAGATCAGATAAAGGCTATACAGATAGTGGATGTTCAAGGCACATGACTGGCAACAAGTCCTATCTATCTAATTTTGAATATTTTGATGGACAGTCTGTCAACTTTGAAGGAGGAGTTAATGGTAAAGTTACTGGTAAAGGTGTCATTAAAACTGGTAACTTGGATTTTAAACCTATGTACTATGTAAAAGAGCTTCAGTATAATCTTTTTAGTGTGTCACAGATGTGTGACAAGAAAAACAATGTTATTTTTACTGAAGATATGTGTTTTGTTCTTTCTAAGGATTTTAAGACGCCTGATGAAAGTCAGATTCTGCTTAAAATTTCTAGAAAAGGCAACTTATATAGCTTTGATATGAATAACATTGTTGCTAAAGATGATCATGCTTGCTTTATTGCAAAGGCCACAGTGGATGAATCCATGCTATGGCATAGAAGACTTGGTCATATTAATTTCAAAACCATTAATAAGATTGTTAAAGATGGTTTGGTAAGAGGCTTGCCTCAGAAAAGATTTGAAAATGATCAAACCTGTGTTGCTTGTCTCAAAGGAAAACAACACAGAGCTTCTTGTAGGTCAAAATTGGTTAACTCTATTGCTCACCCACTTCATATGTTACATATGGACTTGTTTGGTCCTACATCTGTGAGTAGCATAAATATTAAGAAGTATTGTCTTGTTGTGACTGATGATTTTAGTAGGTTCACATGGGTTTTCTTTCTTAGAACTAAGGATGAAACAACTGGCATCCTTAAGACCTTTATAACTGAAGTAGAAAACCGAAATGATATGAAAGTTAAAATCATTTGGTGTGACAATGGGACAGAGTTTAAGAATAGAGTTATGGATGATTATTGCAGAGATAAAGGTATTAAAAGAGAATTTAGTGTAGCTAGAACTCCTCAACAAAATGGTGTAGCTGAGAGGAGAAATAGGACACTAATAGAGGCTGCTAGAACCATGTTGGCAGATTCAAAATTGCCAATTACATTTTGGGCTGAAGCAGTTAACACTGCTTGTTATATGCAAAACAGGGTTTTAGTAGTGAAAACAAAGAACAAGACACCTTATGAGTTATTTAGAGGTAGACCACCTATTCTAGATTTCATGAGACCATTTGGATGTCATGTCACTATTCTCAATACCATAGATCATCTGGGTAAATTTGAAGAAAAATCTGATGAAGGATATTTTGCTGGGTATTCCATGGTTAGTAAAGCTTTTAGAGTATTCAACTTAAGGACCCAAAGGATTGAAGAAAATCTGCATGTTGAGTTCCTAGAAAACAAAGTGAATGTCAAAGGAACTGGTCCAGAAAGGCTGTTTGATCTTGATACTCTAACCCATACCATGAATTATGTGCCTATCTCTACAGGTACATCTACTAATGATTTTGTAGGTTCAGAAGAGTTTGTTGATGATGATGAACCAAGCAAGGATCAAGAGGATGATCAAGATGAATTCATTTTGCCAATTTGGGACTATGCAGATAATGATGATGTTGCAAAGACTGGAGATGCTCAACCTTCTAATGATTTTGGAAAAGAAGGTGATGGCAATATGAATACTGAAAATCCTGAAAGCAGTGGGAATTCAGATTCCACTGCCATGCCAGAAGTTTCCACTGCTACACCAGATGTGGAAAACTCAACTCCAGTTACTCAGGAAGCACAAGCCAGCGATATTGAAATAACAAATATGCCTATTGAGATTGAAATTCCTCAAACTCCCCATACCACAGTTCATAAATCACATCCTCTTGAAAATGTGATAGGGGATGTAAATTCACCTGTGTAGACTAGAAGACAGTAAAAGATAGCTGACATTCATGGATTTATCAGTGAAATTTATGAATCTAAGAATCATGAAGGCAAGAATGAATGTCTGTTCATGTGTTTTATGTCTCAAATTGAACCAAAGAATGTATTCAAGGCACTTGAAGATGAAAGCTGGGTAGAAGCAATGCAAGAAGAGTTGCTTCAGTTCAAAATTCAGAAGGTTTGGGTGCTTTGTGATTTACCTAAAGGCATGGAAGTAATTGGTACCAAATGGGTGTTTAGAAACAAGAGAGATGAAAGAGGAATTGTCATAAGAAACAAGGCTAGTCTTGTAGCACAAGGATACACTCAGGAGGAGGGTATTGATTATGAAGAGGTGTTTGCCCCAGTTGCAAGAATAGAAGCAATTAGACTTTTTCTAGCCTATGCATCCTTTATGGGCTTCACAGTCTATCAAATGGATGTGAAAATTGCTTTTCTATATGGGCAAATTGATGAGGACGTATATGTTTCACAACCTATAGGCTTTGAAGAACCTGAACATCCTAACAAAGTATACAGGGTAGTTAAAGCATTATATGGATTGCATCAGGCACCAAGGAAATGGTATGAGACCATAGCTACTTATCTTTTGGATAATGGGTTTCATAGAAGAAGAATTGATCAAACTTTGTTCATCAAGAAAGACAAAAATGATATCTTGCTGGTTCAAGTTTATGTTGACGATATCATTTTCGGCTCTACAAAGCCAGAGATGTGCAAAGATTTTGATAAGCTTATGAAAGATGAATTCAAGATGAGTTCTATTGGTGAACTCACATTCTTTTTGGGACTTCAAGTACAGCAAAGGCCAGATGGAATCTTCATTAATCAAGATAAATATGTGGCTGAGATACTTAGGAAGTTCAAATTCACTGATGCAAAGTCCTCTAGCACACCTGTAGACAAAGGTACACATCTGCTTCTAAAAGAGAACAGTGGAGAAGCAGTTGATGTACATATGTACAGATCTATGATTGGTTCTTTGATGTATCTCACATCATCAAGGCCAGACATTATGTTTGCAGTATGTGCCTGTGCAAGGTTTCAGGTCACTCTTAAAGAATCACACTTGACTGCAGCGAAGAAGATTTTCAAATATCTTAAAGCATATCCTCATTTGGGATTATGGTATCCTAGGGAATCTCCTATGGAGTTGGTTACCTACTCAGATAGTGATTATGCTGGAGCTAGCTTGGATAGAAAATCTACAACAGGTGGATGCCAATTTCTTGGATGTAGATTGGTGTCATGGCAGTGCAAGAAACAAACAATGGTGGCAACTTCATCAACTGAGGCAGATTATGTGGCTGCTGCAAGTTGCTGTGCTCAAGTTCTATGGCTTCAAAACCAACTTCTGGACTATGGGTACGATTTTATGAATACCATCATTTATATTGAAAATAGTAGTACCATATGCATAATTAAAAATCCTGTTCAACACACTAAGACTAAACATATTGAAATTAGACATCACTTTACAAGAGATTGTTATGAGAAAAAGCTAATTCAAGTTGTCAAAATACATACTGATGATAATTATGCTGATTTATTAACAAAAGGGCTTGATGTAGGAAGGTTTCAGTACTTGGTAACAGGTATTGGAATGTTTAATCTATAAAATTTTTGTGTCTAATGGTCTTTGGTGTTGAAGGGAGGTTTTTGGTACTAAAATTGTTGTATATGTTTGTATAAGTTTGTATATGTTTGCTTGTATTTTGCTTGTCCACTAACTTTTATGCAGAGAATAAGGCTACCAGTGGAAACGAAAATGCAAGCAGTGGTAAATGTTAATCTCACAGTGGAAAAAGTAAAACAGAGAAACTTCATTACATTCAAACAAAAGAGGAAATTTATTACACTCAAAAGAGAGCACTAACAACCACCATCAAAACACAAAGATAAAAACCTAAAACAACCTACATCCTACACAAGCCACTCCATTGGCTTCTTGCCCTTGCCCTGATAGTTATGCTTGGCCTTTTGTGCACTCTTCCTTTTGTTCTCAAAGGTTGACTGCATCCTTGGACAAGCAAGACCAAGAACTTGTGGAGGAGGCCTTGGTAGTCTTGCAAGCTTCTCTTGTATGGAAATTTGTTTCATGTTGGAGAGAGCTGCTCCCAAAGCCTTAGTCAGAGCCCTTGGAAACTCCTTGGACAAGGAATAGGACTCATCATCATCTGATGAGCTGGAGTAGAACTCAAGAGAAGGTGCAGGCTTGGCAGTCTTCTTGATTGGCTTCTTGGATGAAGAGCTTGAAGCACTGGGTGGAAAGTAACTTGCCCACCCTGATGCCTCTGAAGATGATTCAGATGAAATCACAATCTCTGTGTCAGAGGAAGAATCAGAAGAGATGTATACAATATTTGGAAGATTGCTCATGATGAGTTTTTAGGGATAGAATGTCTTTTGATGAAGATTGTGAAGAGTCGAGCCCCTTTATATAGGCAAAGTCAATCAAAAGGTCTTATTAAAGGAGATATTCTACCTATTTTGGTAGAATGGAGATTTCCGGCCACCCTTCCCACTAAATTTCCGGCCAGAAAACCCTCCCCTACACGTCCTCTCTACCCTTTAATTCATTAATGGGGTATGCAATACGTTGGTTGGGATATTTTCTAATTCAAGGGAAGAGGCGGCTGTTTTTATCATCTTTATTATCTCATGAAATCTTCTTATAGGGGCGATTTGTATCCCTAACTGTCCTCTAATCGTTTATCATCAATTTTTGCCCTATATTCACTTATTCTTGTAACGATCTGATCTAAATCATTGTGTTTATCATTGGTTTCCTTTAGATCGTTGTCTATTATCTTTAGTAATGGGTGAAATCTGGTGGAATCGTTTTTAGGGTTATCTAATCGCTGGTCATCATTCAACCGACTTTAGGGTTTCGATTTTCATTCTTATCCATCCTAAGTCGGTTTGTTTATTGTTTTAATCGATCCTTATATCCCTTGATGCATAAGTCGGTTTGTTTAAATCGATTTACATATATATAAGGGTCGATCTTGTCTACTGCACTTTATTTTAATTCGTGCTCCATCTAGGGTTTCGTTGCTTATGTGCAGTATGGATCTTGGCGCATAATGATTATCTTTCTGGTTCGTTGGTGGGTTCTGCTGGTCTTTATTGCTAAACAAATTCCTTTTAGGGGTTTGTTACATTCCTTTTGCAAGTAACCTGATTTAGGGTTTCGTTGGAGTTTAAGTGCGACTTGTTTTGTTGCTGTGCGTTTGGATTCTCATTGCGAGTAACCTTATTAGGGTTTAATTGGTTTGTATGAGTGCGACTGGACCTGTTGCTGTTCGTTTATTATTACGTGGGTTTAGAGAGAGATGTTGGCGTTGATTCTATCATTGGAAGTTAGGGCTTCTTACAAACTCTATTTACGTGATGAAAATCCATGGAAGAGGTGTTCAAGATGTTTATGTTGCTGATTGGATTCATGGGTTTTATCATTCAAGTTGGTTGCTTGGTTGTTCATGGAAGTTAGGGTGTGTCACACCTTATTAGTTGTTCTTTGTTCGTATTTCAATCCCAAACTGGTATGATGCGTTGATGCTGTTGTTTGGATTATGGTTTGGGATCATATATGTCAAGGTTGAAGTCTATTGGTAGATTAGATTACTATTGGTTTGCATTCTGATTTTGGTTGCATTTGGCAGCTTATTGGTACTCTAATCGTTGCCATAGTGTTTGTGATAATTGCTTCATATCACAAGATGCTGTTGCTCGTTTATTATATGATCTTGTGGTTGGTGTTTTGCTACAAGTTAGGGTTTTTAATAATCCTATGATCATCACACACTGGTCCTTATGCTTTCTGCTGTTGGATTGTGATGTGTTTGTTGTTCGTATCTGCCCAGATCATTACCATTATTGCTGATCATTCTATGTGGATCTGATTTAGATATGATTATTTGGTTCGACCTGCTTGGGATACTTGTTGCTTCTGCCTCATATTACTCATATTTTGATGCAACAATATGTTATTTTTTGGAAGTGGTGTTTGTGGTAAGTTGCAGTTTTGATGCATTATGTTGAAGAATGCTTGGATGTTCATACTTGGATTCTTCATGGAAGTTAAAGTGGACCACATTAGTGACATAGAAGGCTCAAGTATTTTTCTTGAGTAGTATTGTAAATCTTTATGTACTTTTGTCATTATTAGTTGGTTCATTTTAGTGTAAGTTATAAGAATGGTTTGTCATTCTTATATTCGAGTCTGTAAGTGTCCTATGGGACTGAGATGAGGGAATCACCCTCATCCTTTGTACCTCAACGTTTTTTGGAGTAATACATTTTACCGGGGTGAATTAACCCTTTTACCCAAAAAAGGAGTAAATATAGATAATATCGGGTTGACTTTGGGAAGATATTGTGAATAGTGGCTTGGTTAAATTAACTTTGGTTAAAGAACACTTTGGTTATGCATATCTTTTATTCTATACTAACATATGCAGGTACATAACCAATTTTTGCTGGGAGTTGATCATAAAAGGTGTGTAACTGAGATACACAACAAATGGTTATTGATTCACCATGTCTAACCCACATAAGAATAAACTAGTCCAGAGCAAACGGCTACTGGTAAAGACTTATCAAATCCGTTTATGGTTGATAGTTTACCAAAAACTATATGGTTATCAACTCACCATATTCTTAGTGATTAAGAGTTGGCTAGTCCATAGCAAACGGCTCGTCGTAAAGACATATCAAATCTGTTGATAGCTGGTAGTTTGCTAAAAACTATGAAGAAAGCAGTTCAATTTACATATGTTTTATTTTACCACTGCTTTTGAAAATTTTGTGAAAAATTCCCACTGCTAGTTCACAGTTACCACTGCAAGTGTTATTTTTACCACTGTTGAACTAGCCATTACAACTGTTGTGTCAGTAACAAACTTTTAACTAGCCGTTGAGAGTAACTGCTTTGTCCGTATATATAGGGTAAATTTTTGGGAACATTATCTTCTTACTTAAATTAAATTTATTCTCTAAGATAAATATTTACCTAAGATAATCTTTCTTGCGCAATAATCTCAAAACCCTATCAGTATATATACTTTTCTCTCAATTGGCGAGTTCTTCATTCAATTCATACTTTCATAACAAAGTTTTTCATAAAAGATACTATGGCTCCATTGGAATTTGCAGTTGAGCACAACCAAGTGGCCTATTTGGAAAAGTCAAACGACAAGAGTGGCCCTGTTTTTCATCAGATTGTGGATTTTCTTAACACTACCCATATAAGGTATGCTTTACTTCTCAATCCCACAATCTATATCTCTCAAATCAAACAGTTTTGGAACTCTATTGAGTCCATCACCATTGAAGATGGAGATACACATGAAACTGTGGATACTCTTAGAGCCACAGTGGATGGGGTAACTATTGATGTTACTGAATCATCCTTGAGGAGAATTCTCCAATTGAATGATCTCAATGGTATCATCACATTACCCAATTCAGATATTCATAAACATCTCTCAACAATGGGGTATGATACATCTGACAAAAAGGTTACTTTCAAAAAGAGTTGTTTTTGTCCCTATTTGAGATTTTTCATTCATACTCTTTTGCATTTCCTAAGTCCTAAGAAAACCTCTTATGAACAATTCAGTTCAACTATGGCTTACCCTTTGGTTTGTCTAGCCACTGATAGGACTTTTAATTTTTCAAAGCTTATTTTTATTAGTATGAAAGGCAATGTAAAGAGTCCATATGAATTTTTGATGTATCCAAGGTTTGTGCAAGCAGTGCTAAATGAATTTCCACTGCAACCCCACAAAAGAATTTACAAAACCAACTGTCTTAAGCCAAAAGTTTTTCAAAATATGGTTAAGGCTTCAGATGTTTGGAATGGGGAAATTAAACCACTTTTTCCTGAGATGCTTGCAAAGATTGCACAGGTACAGGGTGAAGGTGCAGCAATCCCAGTTGTATCCCAAAACACACCCACAATCACAGTTCCAACCATTAACTACACTCCACCAGTTACTCACACTTATGAGAGGAGGCAAAAACAGCCAACTTCTCTCATCACAACACAGCATGTCCCTGATCCTTTTGGTTTAGGTACAAGCAGTGGTGGTTCCAGGCTTCAACCTAGCCCAGCTAGGGTGGAGACTGAACCAATGCCCTATGATTCACCTCTCCCAACAGGTCACACAGTTGGAAGTGTTGAGGGCAGTGGGCAACCTATGGAATTGATGGAACTATGTACCAAGTTATCTAAGCAGGTTGAATCTCTGGAGAAAGACTTGGCACATGTAAAGGAGCAACATGCCAAGGATGTTACAAAGCTGCAAGAAGAGATTCAGACTTTGAAGAAGGAGTTGCAGGGGTTGAAACAGAATAGGAGAACTGCGAAGATAGTGCTTTCATCTCCATCCTCACCTCATGATGGTGACTCAGAAGATTTCAGTGAAGATTTGGGAAATTCTCCCAAACAGGGGAGGAAAACAGATGCTGAAACCAAGGGGAGGAATATTGATTTTGGAGATGAAGGTGATTCAAATGCAGATTTTGGTTTTGATTTTGGAGTTACAGATTTGGCATTTGATGAGCCAATAGGTGAAGGCAAAGGTATAGAGGAAGGTGATACTCAAGAAGAGATTCTTCAACAGCAAACAGCTACAGATCAACCAGAGCAAGAAGATTTCACTGATGCTGCAAAGATTCCCACTGTAGATCCTATTTCCACTGAAGATCCTATTCCCACTGCAGAGCAAATTGTTCCCACTGCTGGACAAAACATTACCACTGCAGAGGAAGAACTTGAAAAGATCAGGAAAGAAAAAGGTAAAGCAGTTGTGCAGAGTGAAGAGCAACCAAGGAAGATTTCAAAGAGAGAGCAAGCTTAAATTGATCATGATGCTGAGATTGCAAGAAAGTTAAGAGAAGATGAAGTTGCAATCAAGAAAAGACAGGATGAATTAGAGATTGCAAGTTTCATGGAGGCTGAAAGGTTGAACAAACTGGAAACAGCTGCTCCTATTCCAATTTCCACTGTTCCACCTACAGTCTTCAGAGAGAAAGCTCCAGAGTTCACTTATGTGCCATCTGAACAAGAGATTGAGTTTTTGATTAAAAATGATCCAGTGATCAAGAAGAAGGCCATTGAACTCATTGCAGACAGAACTTTAACTGAAGAACAAAAGTCAGCTCAACTATCTGACTTTATTCAAATGAAGAATCAACAAGCACTTCAAGATGCAATAGGCACAGTCAGAAAAGGTCAAAAGAAGCCAAGACAACCAACCAAGGCACAGGTTATTTCACAAATGAAAACTTATTGTTGTCATGTTGGAGGTTGGAAAATGTCTCAGTTCAAAGGAATGACATATGATCAGATTGAAGGGGTCTATTACAGAGTCAAAAGACAAGATAGTGATTTTATTCCAATGAATTCTAAAGAGGAAGAAAGAAGATTTCCTAAGTTCAAAAGGAAAGCTACAGATTCTGAAGAGCAAACTAAGAAGACAAGATTTGCTCAAGAACAAGACTTTCAATCTGAGAAATTCACAGAAGAACAACTGACTGGCATGATTTTGATTAAATAGGAAGACTTTTATCCAGACCCACTGCAAGTCAGACATCCTATTATTGATTGGGAAGTTTACACTGCTAGCAACTGTGCTCCAACATGGAAAATTACAAGGCTAGGTGGTGAAACTTCATCTTTCATTCAGTTTGAAGAACTCATCAAAGCATGTGATAGAGATGATCTTGATACATTGTGGAGATTGGTTTAAGAAAGATTTGATGTTGACAGACTCAAAGATGTGAAGGAAATGCAGCTATGGGTTGATCTAAGAAGGCTCTATGAACCTGATTCTAATGATGATTTCTGGAAGTTTGAATCTTCATGTCCCAGTACTACATGGACTTATTATGATTCATGTGAAGTTCATCATGTTTCTACAAAAGCTGGAGTGGATGCATTTATGTTTGCTGAGAAGGAATACCCACTCAGAGCTGGAACTCCCACTGTGATGTTATCTACAAGGATAAGAGTTCATGAAGATACTGAGAAAGTCAGAGCTTTGATACATAGGATTCAAGATCAATGTTCAAGAGCTATTCAAGCCTTAAGAAGAAAATGAAGTGTTTGGAAGAATTCCCCATATCCTCATAGATGCAGAATGATTGAAGAAACTTGTTGATTTGCAGAGAAATCACAAGTTTAGGGGAGGATTGTTGGGAATTACACTAACAGTTACCACGGCTAAGCATGAAGATAACCACTGCTGAAGAATGCACTAGCAGTGGAAACACATTACCACTGCTAGTACATACTATTATCACTGCTATCAGGATAACTGTTATGTATTCGTGTATAGATAAGTATAGGAAAGATTTTGTGTATATTCTATTATGATACTTATCTTGTAAAGGACTCCTTGTCCTATAAAAGGAGGTCCTAGGTTAAAGTTTTTCATACGTTTTTCTAAGAGCTTCAAGGTGTAAACCCTAGTGATATTCAGATCACTCGTATTCAATATATTGAAGCTATAAGTTTGGTTAAACATTGTGTCACTTACATACAACTGTCCTCACTTACATTACATCATACAATCCATATTCTAAGTATTGTTAAGTATATTCCGCGTGCTTAATAATATAACTTAAATTATCACTCCATAAGTATATATAACTAACACAAGGTGTGTGTTCAGATCCATCACTCCATAAGTATATATTAGACGTACGTGATATGTTTGACAAAATAATAAAATTATAACTTACCCTATCAAATCTGAAATTTGTAGCCACCAAAGGGAATTGCATCATCAAATATGTCAAAGCAGTTGATCCACACAGTTCCCGCTTTCAACACAAGCGTTAAGGTATTAGCAGTGTCAAGATTTTGTGTGAAAACACCAGCAGCCAGTCCAAATTGAGTTGCATTTGACCTTTGAATGATCTCATTCGTATCCCTATATAAATGAAGAATATAAAATAAAAACTGAAAAATGAGCATATATATTTGGGGATGGTTCCAAAGGTTCACAACTTACTTGAATTTCAAAATCGACTGTACCAGTCCAAAAATCTCATCTTTTGCTATTAGCATGTCATCCTACTTGGAAGAAAGATCATTTAGTTGATCGGAAAAAAATAAACTTTTTTTGCAGCATGATAGTTGATGGTGTTACCTGGACATTTTAGAATACAATGGGTTGGAAATAAACTTGGATTGTATGGAATGGTTGTACGTTTACAAATAAAAACTTGCAGTCTAAAGCTTTTACTATACAATGCTTTGTAGGTTTAAAACTTAGCAGTAAAGCACAACTCTGAACATCATTACCATAACCAACTTACAGAATGTTGAATCACATGAGAAGCTTTACAGATTGATACATCTCTCCTTGTTGACTGTACATTCGACAGATCATATTCCTTTACTCATTTTAGTTACTGGTAAGCGTATTTGGGTTGACTGTACCGGTTTTGACCCTTACCCAACCCATTCACTTTGCTACCATTGACAGCAACTCAATATACAATAGGAAATGCTACAAAGAATAGACTACTATTGACTATTGAAAAGTCTTATGTAGGAACAATAGAACTAAAAGTCTATAACATGTTCTAAACTCTTTCATTCTGTTATTCTTCATGTGTAGCGATCGAGATACCAAATTGATGACAAACAGACTTTCATCACATAGAGAATTCTAGAGCTGCACAAATATAAGGGGAACAACAGATAAAAAAACCATGAATACGTCCATTTTCCAAATTTTTAGAATTATGCATTGGAGGGAGGTAATAACCTCGATCTGAGGAGTCCACATCTACCAAAACCATGTTCACTTTTGTGGAAAAAACTCCCACAACTTGATAACATCAGTGCCATGTACCTGATATGTTAAGAAAAAGCAATCCTCTGTAGTCCTGTAAACTGTCTTCTCCACGATGATGTGACCGGATCAGACCGCCTTGTTGAACTTCAGTTTTAATAGTCTGCCACATAATATTTTAATAGTCTGCCACACAATATTTGAATGTTCAACAGAAATAAATAATCATAAATGTTCAAGCAGGATAAATATTATTTAATCTTACATATCATAGCTCTCAGCTTCCAAAATAGTCTGCTCCATGTCAAGTCATCTAACAAATGAAGGTTTTGAAGTAATAGCAGATAAGTGCTGAGCAAGATTTATGTGCCTCTAACAAAATAATAAACAGTATTACATCCTAGAACTTTATTCTAAATAGAAACTGTTTGATTCTGAGATCACACAAACCATTTAATTCTCTGATTTATAAGAACAAAAGAATACTGACTTATGGTAGAATGCTTCTCTGTATAGCCCTGCTAATGACATGAGAAAAAATGTGAATAAAATAACACTGGCGATAATACCTTCCACTGTTTGGTCCTTCAGCAACAACAAACTCTTAATCGTATATATGAAGAATGGAGGAGAAAACGTATGAATGGAGTGGGTTTTTTTTTTACGTGAGATTAGGGTTTCTTATGTTATGATAAGTTCTAGTTTTAAATTTTTTGGTAAACATTATAGTTTTTGCTTTGCAGTATTTAACTCAAAAATTAAGTTGCTCCAGTGGTAAAAATAGTTACTAATGTATCATAACATCCTAGGTTCGAATCTTGCATATTAAATTTTTAATCAAAATTAATCCGAATTTAATTAAATACGAATTTTAAGATTAAATTACGAATTTTATAAATTAATATATAAGAAATTAATTATAAAAATTGTGTGTGATGACATGGCTAATACTACTGATGACATGGCACTCAAAAACTGATGACAAGGCATTGACCATGCTTATTTGGCATTAAATGGTCAAACGCCTCATGTTATACATAGTATATATATATATATATATATATATATATATATATATGGGAAATATTAGCTACAATTGCATTGTAGCCAATTGCCTACAATATGTGCTATAAATTGTGGGTCCCTAAGTACTTCTGCGGGTCCCTGACTTTTTTCTGTGGGTCCCTGATTCATTTTCTTATATATTTTGATGGGTTATTGTAGCCAATTGGATACAATAATTGTAGCCAAGCTTTCCCCATATATATATATATATATATATATATATATATATATATATATATATATATATATATATATATATATATATATATATATATATATATATATATATATATATATATAAATAAATAAAATAGTAAGAAACCGGCCAATTAGTCAATCCCAAGTGGTCAAAGAAAGTTAAACTATATATATTTCCGGAAGTAATCAATATTCTTGGGTCATTAATGTCCCAACAAAGTGTGTGTGGAAAACTAGAAGGGGGGGGGGGTTGAATAGTTTTACGTCTTTTTAATTTTATTATGAAAACTTAGTTTAGTTTTAAAACCTTATTTACTTTTAAAAACTTTGATTCGATCTTATGTGAACTCAAATCTTGAACAGTATGAACAACTATATCAAAGTATGAAAAATAATAATGATGTAAGCTAAGTATACGAAATCAACACATGCATAATATAAACAATTATAGCTATATACGAGAGATAAGTAAGTAAGCTAAGAAATAAGTTAGAGATGGAAAGATCAAACCGCGAGACAAAGGATTTATAGTGGTTCGGTTACAAGGACACCTTCCTTGCCCTACTCCACTCACCGAGTCACCTACTCGAGAGTTTTCTTCACTATGTCAATAAGCTCCCTTATGGCGGAGAAAACCATACACACCTTTGCTTACACCGATTTACGACACTAAGCTAAATGTCGAGTTCTAATCCTAGCTAGAACCAATCTCACACCACTAATCACTACAATACTTCTTCACAACTTCTTCACAACTACTTCACAACTTCTTCACACCTAAGTACTACTTCATCACACTACTTCTTCTTCACACCTATACTACTTGCACACCACAATCACTTCACAACTTCTCTACCTACACACCTTACTAGCCTAATTCCTTATGCTTACTTCTATCTAACTAATATTCACAACTAATACACAAATGGATGAATAATATACTAGTGATGATGCACAAACAACTTGGATGTGGAGGTCTCAACAAGTTGTAATACTTCTTGTCTTGAAGGATTGAAGTATTCTTCTCTTGCTCTTAAAAGGTTGAAGCTTGGATCACTTGGAAACAAAAGCTTATGATTATATGATCAAAGGGTTTAATAGAATGGTATAGAAGATTTAGATCAGAAAGTTTATAGTGCAAAAGGTGAGGAAAAATGCCACATTTGAGCCAGTATTTATAGATGAAAAATACTGTTTGGGAGCGTGGCCGGTCCCCTTAATAATTAAGGGGTCCGCCTTTATAATTAAGGGGGCCGCCCAAAATTTTTTTCCATAACTTTTGTCTTTTTGTGGGGAAGGTTTCCTTAAGAATATAGCCGTTTTTTGGGTAGAAATTTGAATTCAAAATATTTATTTTGAATAAAACATTTCTTATAAATACAAAAACATTTTGTATAAGTTTATAAATGTTTATCCCACTTTATAAAAAATGTAAGGTTTGTAAAAATAAAAATTCCTTTCATCATAAAATGCATTAGACACTTTGTTTATTCATACCTTAACTGATTTGGATGTTAAAGTGAATATTTACGACTAAATACTTGCTTACGTCATAATTTGTAGTTCAATGAGTTTACGTTTTGTGATTATCAAAACATAGAGATATCGATATATGTTAATAACGTTTTTAGGCATTATTCATATCAACAATCTCCCCCTTTTTGATGATTACAAAACCTAAACTCATCAAGTCTAAAAATTAATTTTTAGACATGTATTTAGTGAGTTTATATTCACTTCTCCCCCTTTTTGTAGAATCAAACAGGTTATGCCGACTAGCTTCATAAATGAAGTTAGACGGGATGAAAGCTCCCCCTTGATGTGTGCTCCCCCTCGTTCGAGGGCACCAAGGAATCGAGATATGGAATTCTCGCAAGAAAAATATTAGAAGCACAAGCATATATGGAAAAATATGGAAAACAACAAGCATAGCAAACAAATATTAAGGTCACATAGCAATATATTCATTAATTCAAAATAATGAGTAAAAGATCATAATTTGCCAAAGAGAGCCATCGGACTTGCTTGAAACAAAAGGTTGGTTGATTCTTATATGAAAGTGAAAATCATAAGCATATAGTATGCTTACATGGTTGATGATGGAATGTTTGTGTAGGACCGAAAATATATATGATCTATGTGGTTCGGGAGGTCTAGGTTGATGATTAAAGATGAAAGTATTCATCTTTTCTAGAGAGAGAAAGTAGAGAGAGGGTGAAGAAAATGGAATATATTAACAGTGAAAGAATAATTACACAATTTCCCACACCCCTCATGGAGAGTCATGAGGGGTATTTATAGGCTCATTACATAATAAGTTTACCTAATGACCATTAATAGTCCCTAAAGTTACTCCTAGCTACATATCTAGTCCATTTCACTTGTGTGATGTTATCTTAATAAAATAGCGAGGCTAACAATCTCCCTCCAAGATATCGTCTGTAGAACACTAGATAACATCACAAACACATTTATACTTGTGGATTTGGTTCGTTATACATAGAAAGAAAAGAAAGAAATGTAGAGAGAGAAAGTTAGAGAGAGAAAGAGATGAAGCCTTGGAGAGAAAGTTCGTTATACACTAGATAAGACCATTAGGGCGTTCAGGATCAACAAACCCCTCTGGTTGACTTACATATACTACTTCCTTTAAGTGTCCATTGAGAAAGGCAGTCTTCACATCCATTTGGTATACAACCATGTTCTGACTGGCTGCATTGGCAAGGAAGATTCTGATGGCTTCAATTCTGGCAACTGGTGCGAATGATTCCTCAAAATCGATGCCTTCTTCTTGTCTGTACCCTTTGGCCACAAGTCGAGCTTTGTTCTTTAACATTTCACCATATTCATCAAGCTTCACTTTGAAGATCCATTTGAGGGCGATAGTCATTGCACAGTCGGGAGGGGGCACTAATTCCCAAACATCTAATCTGCCAAATTCATTGATTTCATCCTGCATTGCAGTGAACCAGGACATTTTAGTCAAAGCTTCTTTATAATCCTTCGGTTCGACTTTGGACAGTACGTTGCTAACGAAACACCATAAAGCATCTGTGGCAAGTTGTCGTCGTGTAGATACCGGCCTAGATGGGTTACCAATGATGTTGTCAATCGGGTGATCATTTGTCCATTTCCTGATATGCTCATGAAGTTAATGACTGGGAATTGAAGTAGCAGTGTTGGAATCTTCTGAGGAGGTTGCCAAAGTAGATGGTTCAGGAGCAAATATGTTGACAAAAGGTTCATCAGGTGGTTGAGTAAAAGGATTCACTTCAAAGGTGTTATCAGATGCTTCTTCTTAAGGAATTGAAGAGTGTTGATCTGTGTGATTGGTATGACTAGATGATGGAGCATTCTGACTAAGAGAGATGGAGATGGAAGGCCCATTTGTGGGTTAAGGTTCATCATTAGCAGCATTATCAGGATCTATGACTTGTTGTTCAGGTTCGACTTTCTGTTGAGGCTCAAAATACTCATCATACATTGAATCAAACAATTTCGTCAAGTCCTCACTGGTAGGTGGCACAGAAGGAGCATCTGTGGTGGAAGAATTTACAAGTCCTGAACTAATGGGTCCAGGAGTCCAAAGATTAGATGCGGGTCCTGAACTGGAGTATTCAGGAACCGTTTGCTCGGTCAGCTCATCAAACGTGACATGGATGGTTTCCATGATTTGTCGGGACCTTTTGTTGTAGATTCGATAACCCTTCTTGTTTGGTGCATACCCAACAAAAATTCCAATATCAGCTTTTGCCTTTAGCTTTCCCAAATCTTCGCTATCATTGTTTGGGTAACATAATGCACCAAAAACACGAAGGAAAGAGAGGTCGGGTTTTCTTTCATGCACTAGCTCATAAGGAGTTTTGCAGTGAAGAGGATGTATTAGTGATCTGTTCTGAGTGTAACAAGCCGTTGCAATTGCCTCTCCCCAGAGAAACATAGGAGCTTTGGAGAAGATCAACATAGTTCGTGCTGCCTCTACAAGTGTACGGTTTCGTCTTTCAACGACTCCATTCTGCTGAGGGGTTCGAGGTATACTCCTTTGATGACTGATTCCCAGATCTTCATAAAACTGAGTAAGTTGTTGATTGATAAACTCCGTTCCATTATCTGTGCGGACGAATCTGACTGTTTTATTGAGTCCAACTTGCAGCTGCTTGATTAGTTTGATGATGATTTCAGGTGTTTCATCCTTGGATCTGAGGAATTTGACCCATCTGAAACGAGAGTAGTCATCAACAATCACTAAAACATATCTCTTTCCAAATATGGTTTGCACTCTCATGGGACCACAAAGGTCCATGTGAAGGGTATGTAGAACTTCCATAATGGTGTTGATGGTTTTGGGTTTGTGATTATGCTTCTTGCTTTTGCCAAGCTGACAAGCGGAACAAAGATGATCTTTTACATACTTCAGCCTAGGCATGCCTCGAACAAGATCTTCACGAGTGAGTTCATTGATGGTACCGAAGTTCAAATGGTTCAAACGACGATGCCACAACCACGACTTGGTCTTGGAAGCCTTAGATAGTAGACAGATTGGAGATGATTGCATCATGTCTTCAATGGATATAGTGTAGAGGTTTGTGCCGCGTCTTCCTTTCAGGAGATCCATACCATCCAATCTTCTAACATAACAAGTGTATTTTCTGAATGCAACTTCTAGATCTGAGTCACAAAATTGACCTATGGAGAATAGATTGTGCCCAAGACCTTCTACATAATATACCCGAGAGATAACGCTGTCACCAACCACATAATCTCCATAACCCATTATTGTACTAAAATGATCATTCCCGAATCTAACAGTCCCGATAAACTTTTTCATGAAATTTCTGAGCCGCGAGCGATCCCTAGTCATATGTTTTGAG
>LBNU01021841.1:44791-57812 GCA_014162995.1 Artemisia annua
GACATAGTAATCATTGATGCTTTCACCAAGGGTTCATCTTAAATGCTCGAATTCATCATACAATTGAGACTCACGATCTTCCTTTGTTAGTTCTGAACCAGCTAGCAACATTTTGACATTGTCACAAACAACTTTTGCCTCAGTGTTGAAGTTAATCAGTTTGTATATGTCCTTTGGTAGCCCTTATACCACAATGTTCGAAGCACGAATGTCAGCATCATATCGTTTCTTTTCAGCTTCATTCAGATCATTGTACGTACGAGGTCTGTCAATTCCAAGGGTGACTGTCCCATCATCACCAGTGGAGATAACATTTCTAGTAGTGCCCATTTGGAACGGCCCTTCATCAATTGATTTCAGAATGTTCTCCCCATTTTCTTTGCCGTGACAATACAAGCGAATTCTATGTGACCAAGACTCATAGTCCGTTCTTTCTAGCATTGGAGGTCGAGTGTCATACCCAGCAGCTTGGATATCATCAATAGATGTTACAGTAGTCCTGATGACAAGGTCTTAGACGGGATTTTACAACACACGTGACTTAAACCGAGAAATCGATTCTTTCCCGGGATTTTACTATAGTCAACCAGGAAAACCGCTAAGATAAGTAAACCGCTGGCACAGTAACCGCTGACAAGTAACCGCTGATGTAATAACCGCTGAAACTTAATCGCTGGAATAGTAACCGCTGATTATTAAACCGCTGACAATAGTAACCGCTGACAGAGTAACCGCTAGTAAAGTAACCACTGAAGAGTGAACCGCTGGTAACTTAACCGCTGAAGAGTAAACCGCTGGAAGTTAACCGCTGAAACAGTACAAAGTACAGCGTAATGTTCGCTCCACTACTTGTCCTAACCGCTGTTGCTAACCGCTAAAATCCCAACTTAACCGCTACGAAGAACACTTTATCGTAAAGCAAACTGCTGCCAAGAAAAAGTTCCAAAACAACTCGTACACTACTCAAACGTTGAATTAGTCCAACCAACTGATAAACTAGATGAATCTAACCCCTCTAATCCTAGAAGTACAAGAAAGAACACAAGAATCACCACGAACAAGCTCCAAAATGAGTAGAAACCACCCTAAACTAGTAGAAACCAAAACAAACCATACACCACAAGTCCTACAATCCCTAGGATGTAACCATGGCTCTTGATACCAATTGTAGAACACTAGATAACATCACAAACACATTCATACTTGTGGATTTGGTTCGTTATACATAGAAAGAAAAGAAAGAAATGTAGAGAGAGAAAGTTAGAGAGAGAAAGAGATGAAGGCTTGGAGAGAAAACCAAAAAAAAAGAAAATGAGATTATGAAAAGGCTTACCCTCTCCAAGGATGGAGAGGGTTTATATGTACATAGGTTTTGCCACTAGGGCGTGCCACTTGGGCTGCGGATCAGGTATACAGTGGGTAAAGACCCGTCCTTCTTCCGCGAACTAATCTACTTCTAAACTACGTTTAACTAACTATTGTAACAACTACGAGCTAAAAAATGCTTAATCATATCTGGGGTGACCGAATCTTTCTTATACCAAAAGCGTATTCCTAACATCGTCACACGTGAATGTTTACAATGAGACCTATAAATACATTAACAATGTAAAATTACAACAATAGTAAACTATGTTGATGATGTTGAAGCGCAGAGTCTCTGTAGTCTAGATATTGAGGCAGACTTGAAGTTCTCTCATCCGACGATCTCGGCATTTGATCTTTTGCACGACGGCACAGATTTACAAACCTCTAAACTTCAACTGTAATGATCTAGTTAGGTTATTACTCCCTCCTAAGTAGTGAGCCTTTTTTCTTTCTTCTGCTCCCTCCTGAACTGACAACCTCTTTCATCTCGCAGCGGATAAAGTAGATACTAATGAGTTTGCACCATGGTTGTAGTTCTGGGAGCATCATTACAACATAACTCACATAGTATTGCACAGAAGGTTGGTAATAAGCTCCGATGAACACATACACATATTTGGTACATTAAGCACAATTCCCTCGATCAACCAACGTAATAAAGACGAAACACTACTTCTTTTGACATGTTCTTCTCCCTCCTGATGGTTGCGAGTTATCAGAATCATCATAATCTGGTGTACATGCCATACAATTACTTGTACTTTACACTTTTGATGCAATATATATAGACCATGAACGCATATTTTGTGAGTATATGTCGCAAAAGTATACTCTCAATACTATTCTCTCAAATCAACCTTTAAACGAACCTCCTTTATATTCACTGGCTAATAGTAATGACCACATGTGGAGACAGCCCGATATGACCAACTTGAAAATGAAGTAAACATCCCATCTTGTGACTTAATGCTTGTTCGATAGATGTGACTTAATACCTATACTGAGCACTACAACGTAACTCCTTTAAGTATGAGGTTGCACGAGATATTCGTCGCTTGAACAATCCACTGCTTCGCGTGACACTGAGTACTATAACGTAACTCCTTAAAGTGATAGTTATACTGTGAGCACTACAACGTAACTCCTTACATCAGTAATAACTAGATTGTTAAGTCTGAATTTTTAATTTACGCAGACAAGTTGTCTTGAGACCATCGACTTATCTCAAAGATAAATAAGTACACTTGTGAAACGTCACATCAAAATCAAATCAATAATACCGTACAAAAACCCCGTAGTCATTCTTGATAAACAAAACAATTCTAGTCGTGAATAATGTATCCCCGTGAAATTTGTATGACCAAAATACCACTCATTCTCAAATAATATATCTAAAAAAAAATTGTGTATCCACAAAAATTCGTATATTATGACAGCCCATCATATTTGATTATACTCAGTCCATCACCATTAGATCCATCCGTCTATAACATTATCTCATTTCAAGCCCAAAGACCACTCGTTTGATATTGCATAGATCCGGTTCCAAAAGCCCAACAAAAGAAATGATCAGATCCAGTCTATTTGTAATACCCGTATAAGACATATAACTCAAATAGTCTCATTGCATCTTAACCCTAACACACATTTCTTATTATGTCCGCCCCCATCATAAACTTTTTCTCCCACCAAAAACTTCTCTTCCAAATCCAATCAATCTCATCTCTGCTTCATCACAATTGAATCATCTCCATCAAATAAAAAACACAACACAAATAAATATCTGAATAATTACCACAATCGAATAACACAATCATAGTGTTAAATTGTGGTTGCGTATTTTAGTTTCAAGATCCTTTCAAAAGGGGTCTCGGGTAGGTGTTAAATTGTGGTTGCGTATTTTAGTTTCTGTAAACCGAAATAAAGATTGGAATTGTTTGATTGTGATGGAGGATGGAGTAGATTAGATGCAGTTGTTGGGGCGATTGTTTAAACATGGACTGATGATGTTTTGGTAAACTGAAGTCTTGAGTTGTGGTATAATTTTTTAGTGGTCATGTGGTCTCTCCTTCTCCATCTTCATTTCGAAAATTTTTGAAAGTTTTCTTTCAAAAAGATTTCGAAAATTTGTTCAACTTATCAAGAATTTTTCCAACTTATCGAAAACATGATTTATCGAGAACGTGGCTTATCGAGAACACGGTTATAGAGATCAGGTTATCGAGAGCCTGAGTTATCGAGAATGTGATTTCGATAATTTAAGTATTGTGTTCTCGAAAACTATATGTGTTCTCGAAAAAAAGTACATATCAAGAACTTCTTATACAAGAAATTCCGACCAGATTCCGGCGACCCTTTTTGTGCCCTGTTTCCGATGAGTTTCAACCACTTTTTGACCACCTTTTTTCACAGTTATGGTGCAAAACAAGTCACCAAATAATAACAGTGTATAAAACTGTTTGGACAATGACGACTCAACACAGTTATGACTTACTTTTTGTTTTGACCATATTTTGATACAAGAAACATGAGAAGAAACTGTTATCAATAAAGATAAGGAAAAAAAAATTTCCAGATCCGAAAAAGTGTATAAAAACAGCTTCAAACACACTATTCGAACCACAAAAAATCATAAGATAACACAACGAGGCTCTGATGACAATTGTAGGACCGAAAATATACATGATCTATGTCGTTCGGGAGGTATAGGTTGATGATTAAAGATGAAAGGATTCATCTTTTCTAGAGAGAGAAAGTAGAGAGAGGGTGAAGAAAATGGAATATATTAACAATGAAAGAATAATTACACAATTTCCCACACCCCTCATGGAGAGTCATGAGGGGTGTTTATAGGCTCATTACATAATAAGTTTGCCTAATGACCACTAATAGTCCCTGAAGTTACTACTAGCTACATATCTAGTCCATTTCACTTGTGTGACGTTATCTTAATAAAATAGCGAGGCTAACAGTTTGGAATGAAAGTAGTTGAGTTAGGGTAAGATTGTTGGATTAATGGAGGTATATATTTGGGTGCATGGATGTTGGAGAGTTTGGTGGTGGAGAGTTTGAAGATGGTGAGTTAGGAGCGGAAGATGATGATTGAGGTTTTGAATGTTGTTCAAGTGAGGGTGTTTGATGAGATCTAGTGAGAAGATACTCAATCCAAGTGAAGTGTTCATTCCATGCAATGGTTTGTTTTTGTAGTGCAACAAGGACAATTGTGGATATGGTTTTCAACTCGATTTGAGATGTGGGGTGATGAAGGAGGTTGATCCAAGTTGCTTTGTGCAAGGTATAGGGCAAGAAGAGCACTNGATGGTGAGTTAGGAGCGGAAGATGATGATTGAGGTTTTGAATGTTGTTCAAGGGAGGGTGTTTGATGAGATCTAGTGAGAAGATACTCAATCCAAGTGAAGTGTTCATTCCATGCAATGGTTTGTTTTTGTAGTGCAACAAGGACAATTGTGGATATGGTTTTCAACTCGATTTGAGATGTGGGGTGATGAAGGAGGTTGATCCAAGTTGCTTTGTGCAAGGTATAGGGCAAGAAGAGCACTAAGTTCATGGGCTTCCTTGAGTTCTTCAATGAACTTCAAGTGTTCGGAGGAAGGTGATAATGGTGGAGTGTGGTTGTTATTTGGGATGGATGTTTGGATATGTAACACAGGAGTAGCATGTGAGTTGGTGGGAAGTGGTGGTAATTCTTTTGGTGGTGAAGACATTTTTGATTATGGGTAATAATGGATGGATGAAAATGAAGGTATGGTAGAAAAGGGTGTTTGATGAGTGGAGGGTGTTTTGTTTGAAATGGATTGGGGTTTGTAGTTGGAAGTAAATTTGTTAGAAGTGTAGTTGAATGACTGACCAAATAGATAGGGATTGTGGTAGGTTTCATTGAAGTTAGTTTGAGGTTGAGATGTGTGGTTTGGGATGAAGGTGGATGTTTGGCCAATGTGGTATGGTTTGTAAAGAGGTTCAATGGAATATTTTTGGATGGTGCATTGGTAGGTGAAACAGGATGTGAGGTAAGCAATTTGAGTATGGAGAGGAAGGTGGGTGATGCAAATTGCATTGTGCAAGTTGCATAGTATCAAGATCATGAACATCATTGAGTTGGTCAAGTTCTCCACAAAATTTCAAGATTTTCAAGGAAGATGATGGTGGAGGAATTTTGTTGTTGTTGACATGTAATGTTGGTAGGAAAGAGAGTGAGGTGTTAGGGATGTAATGTTGATTGTTGTTTGGAGGTTGAGATTTTTCAACAAAAGGATTGTTTGGAGGAAATGGATCAAATGTAGATACATAGTTGGGAGCATAGGTGGATGCTTGACTATTATGAGAATTGAGGAAGGGTTCATTTGAGTGAGTTTGAGGGTTGAATGTGTAGTTGAAGACATGGGAGGAATTTGGTGTTGGATGTTTGACAGCATCATTTGGTTAGATTGGCTTTTTATGGATGTTAGGCTTTCTTCTCCAAACGGGTTTCTCGGTCATCTAAGCTAACATTAAGTTTAAGTTATTTTTTTTAATTTTTTTGTCTTTTTTTTTGGTTTGATGGAAGAGGACATGATGAGATGAGTGGAGATTGTGAGGAATGGGCGTGTTTATAGTGTAGGATTAGTGGGATTAAGGATGGATAAAATTTGTTTGATGGATAGGAATAAAATGTGTTTGTGAATTTTGGGAAGTATAGGATGAAATGGGCAAAAAAATGAAAAGTTTCTGAAATCCCGACCATCAGATGGCCGGTCCCCTTAAATAGGGGCCGTTCCCCTTAAATATTAAGGGGGCCGCCCATCTGGTGGTTCCTAGATTACCAGAAATGGATTTTTGGCAGAAATTTGTAGAAAGGGTTATGATTTCAGGTTTAGTTTCAAGCAAGTCCAATTCTCTGAGGCAATTATGCATGTAATAGATATTTATGCAAAACATGTCAATTAAAGAGATTAAGCAATCAAGTAATTTCATCTAGCATGCAAACATACTCATCAAGCAAGTAATATATATGGACTAGGAACCAATAAACTACACCAAGTATATTCTTAATTATATGTAGGTGGTAGGATTAATGAACTATTTGATGGATCCTAATGTGTGTCTATGTGCAATAAATGGGAACTTAAAATAGCATGGACTTTTNCTCATCAAGCAAGTAATATATATGGACTAGGAACCAATAAACTACACCAAGTATATTCTTAATTATATGTAGGTGGTAGGATTAATGAACTATTTGATGGATCCTAATGTGTGTCTATGTGCAATAAATGGGAACTTAAAATAGCATGGACTTTTAGACTTGTTACAAACAAAATCTAAATAGACAAACCATGGTCCTCTTGATTTGTTTTGATTTTCTTATAAGTGTCCTGTACGATGACAAATATGAGATCGTCATGCATGATTTAAAGAAACGTTTTTAATATTATTCAACAATGCAAGAAAATAAGTTTTCATGTGTTTCCTAGAAAATTAGTTTTCATATGTTTGGAAATAGGTTTGTACATAGATTTGAATAAAATAGATTGGGTTTTACTTCAAAGTGTGTTAATGAACGGTAAACAAAATTTTCCCAATCTTTGGTTTTGATCTACAAAATTGTGGATATTGATAGTGAAAACATGTTATTGAAAAGTGGGATAGACATTTAAAAAAAAATATTTTCCAAAATGTCAGGTTTTTGCATATTTTTAGAGATATTAGATTTTTGACAACAAATATCATTAATCATAGATTTTAAAAGATGTTTATTAAAGATCTCATGCTCAAGAGGATTGGTTAAGCCTATTGCACATGCTATCCTTTTTTACATAACCTATGATCATAAGTGAGTGATGACGTAATTCTACATGTTTGATGTGAGAGTGTTGAATGGGGTATATCCTAACATCTATAGCTCATTTGTTGTTGCACACTTATCTAACTTAATGCCATAGTATACGAGAGCTTGTTTCATCCATAGTTTTCTTACGCGAGGGATCTAATCCTACTTCTATATTAACGATTAATCCACTTAACTCATTTCACTTCATCACCATGAGTTTGCTAATAGTGAATATAGAAGATTTCCATTTTCTATTTTGTTCGACAATGAACAATTTCATTTTATTCCTAGGAAAGTCAACTAATGATGTTTCTAGGTTATAAGTATATAAGCTATTATGTACGTATATATGCATAAGAGTTACAAACAATGTATATGTATAGCTAAGCATTAATCTAACTTATCATTTATCTAAGCATGTAAATTATAGCAATGGACATAAAAGAAAAGCGTACCTTTTAGTCTTCAATGGATTTTCTTCAAGCACTTCAAGTTACCATGTTGACTTATAGAAGTCATTTGTAGATGAGATTTCAAATTTTTCGAAGAATGATAGCTTAGCCATTTGGTCCTCATTGTCTCATTGGTCCAAAATTGTTTGGTCCAACCATGTTTAACATTTGGCTAGGATGCATGTATGGTGGTAATACTCTGCAAGGATTGTAACTTGGTTAATAATTCCATATTTGATGACTAGTGTTATTGGAGTTTTGTCTATTTTGGTTTCTTCTAGGTTGAGATGTTTTGGATCGAGTATGAGGATTATTTGGTTTTCTTGGTGGTGGAGTTTTAGATCTTAATTTAGGTTTAGAGGATCCTACTTCGGTCTTTAAAGATGGTTTATAAAAGGTTTTTACTTCTTCATCACTAGCAAGAGGTATTTTTCTATCATTTATAAGTATATATTTAGGATTTGATTCTAAAGGTTTTAGTTTACTAGGTTCACTTTCAAACTTAACGTTTTTTGTTTCATTAATTGAAGCTTCGGGCGAGTTAAATCCTAAACCGGTTTTATCTCCGGATGCTCTTTGAACACTTATTATTTTCTTAAGTGAATGACTACTATTTTCAAATTTATCAAGTTTGCAAATTTCTTCCTTAAGTTTTTCGTTTTCATTTTTGAGATTTTGACATGATTTACATTCTTCAAAAATTTCTTTACCTTTTTCTAAATGGTGTATTTTAGTTTTTAAGTCAAGTATTTCATTTTCTAGTTGGTTATTTATGCGTTTTAGTGATTTACTTTTAATCATTACTTTTTGACCTAATTTGCATAATCTATTATATTCTAGGTCTTTTTCTTCTAATGATAAATTTTCATCACTAAAGTATTGGGTTTCGGAATGTACCTCATAGATGTCTTAGTCATGAAACGTCTCTCCTCCTTTGTAGTTTCTTTCTCATCTTCATCGCTATCACTCCAAGCTCTTCCAACAAACGCCTTTTGATTTTGATCTCTTGACATCATTGGACATTTTCCAATGAGATGATTTGGATCACCACATTTGAAGCACTTCCTTTCACTCTTGCCATTTTTGTCATCTTTATTTCTTTGGTATGCTTTCCTTTCATCATGCGGTTGTCTAACGAATCTTCCTCGCCTTCTGAAGAATTTCTTGAAGTCTCTTATGGCCATCGCATATTCTTCGTCATCACTTTCGGAAGTTGAGCTATCCTCGTTACTAGATTCCTTCCTAACTTTCAACGCAATTGACTTCCTTTGCTCACTTTTTCCTTTAACCATCTCGAAGTCTTTCTTTATTATTGCTTCATAGACTTTCAAGTTGCCGATCAACTCGTCAAGTTGAAGAGTTGACAAGTTCTTCGATTCTTCAATCGCCGTAACTTTAGCTCGCCATTTTGAATGAAGAGCCCTAAGAAATTTCCTAACAAAATTCTTACTAGAAAAATTCTCATCAAGTGTGTATGATACTAGTTAACATCACAAACATAAATATACTTGTGGTTGGCTCGTTAATGGTAAGAAAGAAAGAAAGAAATTCTAGAGAGAGAAAGTAGAGAGAGAAAGAAGTGAAGCCTTAGAGAGAAAACCAAAAAAAAAGAAAATGAGATTATGAGAAGGCTTACCCTCTCCAAGGATGGAGAGGGGTTTATATACATGGGTTTTGCCACTAGGGCGTGCCACTTGGGCTGGCGGATCGCAGGTATACGTGTGTATTAAGACCGTCCTTCTTCGAGAACTAATCTAATTCTACTACTATACTAATATTGTAACTACTAACGAGGCTAAACAATGCTTTAATCATCATCTGGGTGGACCCGAATCTTTCTTATGGGTGACCGAATCTTTCTTATCCAAATCGTATTCCTAACATATCTCATAAGAGAGGTCACCCTTTTGTTCTTTAAGTTCTTTGATTCTTGCTTTGAGATCTTTGTGATTCTTTTGTACTCGTAGTCATTGATTCTTCATAGATGTACGACTCAAGATGAGTTCCTTGATGCATATGATGATCTTTTGACTTGGTCTTCGTTTTCATCCATATATTTAGCTTCAGTCATCTTTGAGTGTATGTGTCTCTTTGTGCATGTAGTGATTATCTTATGTGATGTCAAGCTTACCTTTTCTGGATCTGATTCTCTGCTCAGAGTTGAGGAAGCATAGTCGTAGCCATTCTTTGATACGATAAATCTGAGTTTGAAGTTGAAGTGTGAGCATGATGATGAATCTGCATCATTTTTCAGCAATCTGCATCGATAGTGAGACTTCTTTGTCTTTGTTGTGAATTACGCTTTCAACATGCCCATACATCTTATTGTTGAGTAGATCTTTATGGTTTGAAAAGATGCTGACGATCCTTGTACGATGTTGGCATGAGCATGTGGAACTCTGAGTATATGTGGGAACATGGTAAGTTGGTATGTTGAGTGCTAAAACATGGTTAGTAATAAACTCCGGCACTTACAAGTTTGGATTTCCGAGATCGTCAGCAGCATAGTGTAGAAAGACTTTTTCTCTAATCCTTACCAAGCCGTTCCCAATCGGTGCTCCGCAGGGCTTTCACTGACATACGATAGTACCAACGATTAGGTGAGTCGCTGGAGATCACCCACGATTGAGACTTTTGGAACACCACGAACACACTAAGCTAACCTACAGAGATTAACCAGAAGTGACCTGCTGTCAGGCGTTTTGTGTCTGACCGGACCCTGGCAGATTTCCACTCAATCATTGGAAATACTTTCTAGTTCCCTCATAAGTGTTCTTGGCAGTTGGTAGAGTTCGTAGGACTCGAATATACACGTGGTCACCTTAGTTGAACACAAGTGGGATAGTATCAAGGTACCTAGAGATCTTTTGATGCATCTCTTGCTCTAGACTCGATAAGTTGCACATTGTTTTCCTAATACGGAGACTAGGGGGTCTCCCTGTTTTCTATATCAACTAGCTCTAAGAGACTAGTCGATAGTTTCACGGTTTCCCCGTGAGAATGAAAAGTTCTTTTAAGAGAACTTGAGTGCTGGAAGGTTTGTGAGTGGCCGTCACTGGGTCATGACGTCTTAATCTTCAATACCGACTGTCCATTAGACATCAGTAAGCTATGAGTTGACCCGGGTCTGCCTAAGGTTGAATAATCTGAAGGGGCTCATTTCTTGTTCGCCTTTATCAAATCATTTCTCTTTTAATTCTTCAACCCCTTCTGGCTACTAGACATTTTTACTAAGAAACCTTGTTGGGTTTGTTCAGTCCTAGCCTCGGTCTCAGTCGGACTTTTCCTTTTCTCACTTTTTCCTTTTTTCAATAATTCCTAAGGATTCTAATCTATCTATTGATTTCCCTGGAAATCCTTTCCGGTTTCTGGTGGATCATGGAAACATATACCTAACCCTACCCATCTTATAACTCCTTGCATTAATAAAAGTGGTCGGTCTTTTGGTATCTTTCACAATCTCCATATAACAAATCATTGAAAATTCTCTCAAGGTGTTTATGATAAAGAAACACATTTTTGTTAACACCTTGAGAGTTTTATCATTTTTTCAAATGCTCCCCCTTAACAAGTGCTTATAGGAAGAAAGAAATTTGCACATGTCGGGGTGAGTTGCACTTATTTGAATTGATCGGCTCTTAATAGACATATACCCGAGGGACACGTTTACGTTGCTTAGTTAAAGGGATCCATTATCAGCTTTTAGGTGATAACTAGCCCTAATAACTAACTTGATGTTGTTAACATTCCTCAAAAAAGGAAATTAGACCCGTCAAAGTATATATCTAAGAAGAGATTCTCGAAACGGTACATTCTACTTGGACCAGTCCTTTTCGAGACACGTTTACATCACTGGTTAGACCAGCTTGAAATTATTACCCGGCCAGGACTAGTCTTTTCGATTCACGACTATTCAAGTTTCGTCAATTCATGAGTCAAATTCTGAGTCATAAGCAATTCACGGTTTTTACTTGAACTTGTAAAAACCCACGAAAGACTCTAAGCCACTTGCTCTCCCTCAATATGTGCCCATTTATTGAATTTAAACTTTGGCACATACCGGTGAGCTTTCAAAAGAGATCATTTATTCAACATTTTAAATCACTTGCTCCCCCTCAATATGTGCTTTGCTCATATTCTAAAATGTTTTAAAATTTTAGCACATAAGGGAGCGATCTTTTGAGTCCAAAACATCTTTATAAGTTCAAAAACATCACATTTAATCACTTGCTCCCCCTTAATATGTGCTTTGATTATCCAAAAAACTTTAACATTTTAGCACACAAGGGAGCGTTCTCGAAAGTCCACAAATATTCTTTATGAGTCCAAAAACATCACTTTTAAATCAGTTTTTATATTTAAATCACATTTTCTCCCCCGATCATAAAATTTCAAATCATTTGAGATTTTATGATCCCAATTGATTTAAATGATTTTCTAAAAAGCTTTGGAGAGACATGTGATAAAATTTTAAATTTTACTGATTATGAGACACTTTTTGAATTTTCACTGTGGCTGGTGCACAAAATTTTTAAAGGTGCAGAAATTTTGAGCACATATGCTCCCCCTCAATTAATGACCCGTTTTCCATTTTAACGTTTAGTAGCCATTAATGTGAGTGGTAGCATATACGAGAAAATTTAAGATCAATGGCCACCTTGTACACCACAAAATCTCTTTTGAAGAATTTTAGAAGAAAGAGATTTTGGGAAAAGAAGACTTCTCTTCTTTTACAAGAAAGGCTGCACTGAAGCGTACAAATTTTCTGATAATCCATACACAATGAAAACATATAGCGTGTTTTTACACAAATTTTGAAACCCAGGTTGCTATCTGAAGTAATAGCAAACCATAATTGTAAGCAAACATATATTTTGACTTTTTGAGTTTTTCAAATTTTTATGGTTTTTATAGGTTTTATATTTTTGTATTTTTCTTTTCTGGGTTTTATATTATATAAAAGGATATGTGAAGTGAATCAGTTACTATTCATTATCTTCCTGAAGACTTTTGAGTAGTTCAGGAGTGATGCTCTTCATTCCAAGACGTAGGAGAATGAATTGAAACCGTTCTCTTGGAAGTGCCTTTGTGAAGATATCAGCCAGCTGAAATTCCGTCCTTACAAAGTAGAGTTCCACAATTCCTTTTTCCACTTGTTCTCTGATGAAATGATGTCGAATATCAGTGTGCTTTGATCTTGAATGCTGAACGTTGTTGCAGCAAAGAGCAATGGCACTTTTGTTATCACAGTACATCGGAACTTTGTTGTAGTTAAAGCCATAGTCTGATAACTGAGATCTCATCCAAAGAATTTGAGCACAGCATGATGACATGACAATATATTCAGATTCTGTAGAGGAGATTGATGTACTCA
>LBNU01021842.1:3447-14055 GCA_014162995.1 Artemisia annua
AGAGAGAGAGAGAGAGAGAGAGAGAGAGAGTGTTCCGCTAAAAGAGTCTAAGGTCGGAAAATTAATGAGGCTGCTTTAGCTTAGATAATCCATGTGATGGATGTTTCTTGTCCATTTTCTCT
The DNA here is from genome assembly GCA_014162995.1 of Artemisia annua. NCBI lineage: Eukaryota > Viridiplantae > Streptophyta > Magnoliopsida > Asterales > Asteraceae > Artemisia > Artemisia annua. The sequence continues at coordinate 3,570 of LBNU01021842.1, forward strand.
ACAGCTCAACTGTAAGACGATATTTTTGTTAATCATAAGATGCATCATACAACTTCTGGTTGCATACATTATAAAAATCTATTAAAACTCTAACAGGAGTAAGAACAAAACCGTGCGACAATAGATAAGAGAGCAAAAAGACACTATACTAGTTACACATTTAGAACCGATTTAATACTATAAACAGTATATACAAAAGTACAAAACATGACACATGTGCAAGAACCATGACTATTACTCGAGCCGTCTCGTGCACCTACTGGCAATGAGCCAACCTCAGTGCAGTCAGGCCTACGCTAAATGGTCCTAATGGACTTCATGTTGTAAGATAAATCGACAAGTCTATCATGCATCTCGCACAAACTTGCCCACTAGCATGACGTCCCGCATGCCAATAGTCAAATACTAAAATCCACAAACTTAGAAAACCAACAAATTATACCACGTCCTCGGGAACCTGAGTATCGTTCAGTATCTCTTCTTTGTTCACAGCTAGATGATTCACGCCCGCTTTTCCAATTGATCCCTGACCACTAAGCCTTCTTTTCAGGCCTCCCCCTTGTGGGGGTGTTGCTATAATCCCCGCCTGAAGTGCCTCAAGATACAAAACCTTCACCAAGTTCTTAAACTTCCTCCTGAATGTCGGCATCCTAGACATCGAACCCACTATCCCCTGCAACCTACAACAAAAGTACTTGGTTCTCATTCTCGGTAAAACTTTGAAGGTTGAGTCACGCAATAAGTCAAATCCTGTCTACCACTTCTTCCTATTCGTAAATGAGATACTCCCTCTGTCCCAAATTTATTGTCTATCTTACTATTTAAATATGTTCCAATTATTGCTGAGTTCTAAAGACGAACATGTATATAACTGATTACGTTTGTTATGTTCCTCCACTAAAAATTACCATCATAAAACTGAAAAATAATTAACAAAGGGTAAACCCCTCATTATACTTAAGAGTTGAAATTATTATATATTTATTAATCCGTGTATTTTATTCTTTTGGACTATTGTTTTCGGCAGAGGGAAAATTAAATTATGTACCTTCGTATGATGGCTTGTAGTTGAGCCCGTCTGACGTGATCTTTGGATGGGAAACCGCTGTCATCCCAATCTTCGGGTTTCACGTTTTCGTACTTCATAACGAGCTTTCGAAGACATAATTCTTCGTCTTCACTCAATTGAAGACCTTTGATTTGTTCCTTCATGACCAAGAGTGGCCCAATGAACCATTCAAAAACTTTATCCCGTGGCAAGTTTGTCCTTGTTAGTTCCACCTCGTCCGCTTAAACAAACAATACCCATACGCACTTGATTAGAGTCGATGTATAACCAATTATATAGTATATTTCAATGATTCAGTTGCTAAATACCGACACTGATACTATGTTGAAAAGATAAATGTTACTAATAAAAGTCGGTGGCAAAGTAATACTAGAGGTGGGAATTTTTACTCATTGAGGTCAACCGGGCAAAATTAAAACTTTTAAGATAAACTGAGAAGAAAATTACCAACTGTTTCAAAAAAAATGTCACCCAATAGTACCATGTTTCGACTAAGTCGCTCTTTAAGTTTATTCAACTTAAAAAATGACTCAATGTTACAATATTGTTTGTTATTGTGCATTTAAAAACCGGCCGAGTGTCCTAATTTGTTACAGTACTATTTAGTGACCCATACGAGTTTATGACAAAAGTCACTAACTAGTCCAAATTTTATAACTGTTCAATCATTTTATTGAAACTTTATGTGGTTTCTAACAGGTGAGAGTGACTAAAATGCAACAATAATCAAACGGTTAACATTCAATCATTTCACCCTAATTATAATGTATGAAGTCAACTAAATTGTATTATTATTAACACTTGGATTATCATGTAAAAATCTAGTTTTCGTAAACTTAGTTGACAGTACACTCGGTTGACAGTTTCTGATAGCACAAAAGATTTTGTGGGTTGGTTGGACCCCAGCGGTACTAAAAGATTACCCATTATGACCGTGGGCATCTCAAATGAGGGTTTTCTTACATTATCAATAGGCTAGGGAACATGACTCACATATAACTAATCCGGAAGATTCAGATTTCGCCGAAGCAAAGAGACACTGCAATATTGACCACGCTGGTAATTTAATTGCCAATTTCTTACATCTTCCCTTCACGATGCATTCCTCGATGTCTTTAACATCTATCAAACCATCACGAAAAAGTATTCTTCCGTTCACCTGACACGATTTGAACAGCCAATCCCACACCTGTCTCATCAACCAGTCAATCATAAAAAACATACCAATTTCATTGATCAAAAGCTCGATTGCACAATATGACGAATTGACGATTGGCTTACTTGTACAGGCGTGTACTGCTGGATAGCCTGTTTCAACGTTTTTGACCGTTGTGAAACTAACCTAGAACCTCTTATGTTTTCTGCCACGTTCTTGAAATCATTACCGATTGAAGCCATTCTGTCCAGCCCATCAGAAGTTTTCATGTTCTCCCGGTATCTCGGTCTGGTATTGTAACAATCCATATGAAAACATCAAAATGAGCAATTAAAGCAGACAATTTATACAGGATTAAAGCAACTGCGGAACTATAGATATATTTTCTTATGAACAGTTTGGATTTTGGGTTAAGATCGGTCCTTGAAGGGTTAAAATGATCAAATAATATTTTTTAGCCAAGAGTTCAAATGAATTCACGCTGCACATATTGTATATTGAAGGCTGCCTTATTAGCACTTAAACTACACCTCTATTAAGAGTGAAATTATTTTCTGCAAAGATGATGACTAAGTTTTGCAACTACAGGAATTCTAAACTTACTACTTGCATTTCGTTTGTCTCCTTTTAATCCATCTTACTTTTCATTACCACCCAAATAAATACATCGAGTAAAACGGGACTAACAAAGAACACTGTTTTCTTACTAAAAATAACATTTGTAGAATGGACAAAGTGTTGCGGTCGACCCAACCTAACCTATGCTAGAATCAACCCATTTCAACTTTAACCCCCCGTTTGGCCCGTTACTCAACCCATCTAACATGCCCATTTCTCCACTTCTAACATATTGTATGAAAAACCAGTATGGTACCTTGGAAAGCATGATCCCTCCCTTAAATAAAGCATGTCATTTGTGTATTCATCAAACAACGAAATCACAGCCACAATGTATGCAAGCCCAAACTTGACCGAATCTTCCTTCAAAAACAAAGGTGTAGTACAGATTTAGCAAATACAATTTCTAAAAAAATCAATTCCAACCACTTATCTAATGGCCAAAATTTCTGATCGAATCAAACCTGATGGACAACCATGGCACTGTATAAAGCAAGACCGAAGCTAGAGATCGTTGCAGCGATAACTGCACCACCAACCGCCAAAGGCCATAAAAGGATTGCAAGTCCAGCAAAAGGCACACAAACAGTTTCAAGAAATGGACCTTCTCGCCCAATCAAGTCTTCCAATAGTCTCTTCCATCCAATGATCAACATATATGGACTCTTGCAAATAGCCACGGTGGTTATGAGAGGCACATCGACCACAATGGCAATTGGAATGACGAATAAACACTTTGGCAACTTGGATAAACTGCAGCATTATCACAAAGTTCTTAAATTAGTAAACTTTAAGCTGCAGGTTTTGTTCTTTATCGAGAAGGGTGTCTAGAAAGTTAAGGTTGGATTTTTTTTTAAAAAACCTGATGTCGATTGGTTTCTCATCGGCAGGCATTTCTTCACTGAGATCATCCATGAATGAGAAGTAAGAATGGAAGCAAATATCTGTAAAATCTCGAACCACCGTGCAACTTGTTTCGAGTGTGGAATAACAACCATCCTACAGTTGAGATAAAAAATATGAGAATTTAGGAGTGCTTATTAAACCTGTTCATCTGTGAATAAGCAGTTTGGGAAAAGCAATTTTAAGCTGCTAATTTTTATTGTCACGCATAATGGGATAAGCAACACGATATTTTTATCTCAAACATCCTCATAAAGGTTTTACAAGCAACCCAAATGCCCCCTTATAGTACTTACAACAAAGCAATGAAAGCACTTGTCTTTATGGTCTGTGCCTATAACTTCAAATGTTGCAATCAACGGAGCAAAAAATCCAAAACCTACACCACCAAGGAGGCTGCCGATTATGGCGACAGCTGGCCATAAAACAAGTGGCAGAGGTAACAACAGAACTGTAACCATTTTCAAAACCCATCCAACCCTTTTAGTCCTTCAAAACAAATTGCAAAACAGGTTAAAATCTAGAAAAACAAACAAATAAGCAACTAAGATTCATATGCATAGAGCCGAGTTTACTTGAGGACACAATAGTAAGTCCAGAAGATATGTGCAAGCCAAAGTCCGATAGCCACCGATGAATTTCCGACGACCATAATCACTACCACAGCTGGGCCAATTATTACCCCTGTACCCAAAGATTTTCAAGCTATTAAGCGTGTGATTCTAAAAAAAATTATTGAGGGTGTTTGGCATTTTGTTGAAACTAATATGTTTGAGTCATAAGTGGCAACAAAAAATAGAAATATGCGGCATTTGGTAGAATCACTTAAATGTTTGCATATAACAGTTTGCACATAAATAGGAACATGTTATGCATTACAGCTAAAGAGTGAGTTGTTCCAATAGTAAAAATAACAAGAATGGGAATACGTTATGCATAGTAACTACAACAAAACCGTTCAAGTAGTAGGGAAACAAAACAAAACATGTTATATTGTGATATAAAATCAGAACTTATCAAACAATGGGGTAGTTGTGATTGCGTTTTCAAAACAAATATGCATTTGCAAAATGTTACATGACCAAATGGGCATATATTGCCTGGCAGTATCATTCCCCCGACATGAATATTCAATCCCAACTTCTACCGAAAGGTCATTGCAATAACAAAACACGCGACATCTCAACATTGCATGGTCTGTCCTTGGGGAATGGTCAATTGGCACCCACAACAGGTGCACAAAGAGAGTTCTCTCCTAATATAAACCTTTTGAAGAGTCGTCACTTTCCAAAAGATTTGCCAGACGTGAATATTTGCACTTTGCAAACATAGTAATCACGTAATTCTCCTTCATAACACAATCCTAGCACCCTTAAATAACCACTTAGCATATCTTTAGACAAAAATTAAAACATACTAAAAAACACCATCTCAAAAGTCAAAACATCCTCTCAAACAACCACTTAGCAAATCTTTAAACAACAAACAAAACACTTTAAAACACCGTCTCATACTCTCATACACCCATTTTTTGTCACAATTATTTCAATCAATACAATGGCAAAGACTAAAACATAAACTTGTAAAATAACATGTTAAAAGAGAGAATACCTTTAAGTATGCCAAGGCATAGTAGAAGAATGAAGAAAGGCAAGAATGAAATAAAGCTCCATAACTTAGCTATAAACCCTATAGGTACCTTCATCTTTTTTTATAATTATAATCACCAAATTAAACAACACTTCTTGTTCTTCTTGCTCTTTGTGTATGATCTAGGGTTTAGGGTTTATCAAAACTTCGCTTAAACATCAAAATTTAACAAAGAGCAGTTAATAACAAGATTACTATGTGATTTATCTTTAGGATTTATGATTAAAAAGCATAACATGAAACTATTTAACCAAATTATCATGAGTTCGAATGAACCATACTTTTTACTTTGTTTATGAATTGTTTTGAGAAAAGCAAGAAAAAAAGTGGATGAACGAATAAACTAACTAGTGTACGTGGAGTGTGTGACTATTGGTGTTGGTTTACACGTGGCAATCTATAAACAGCTTCCCGCCAAAACACCAATGACAGTTATACACACCTTGGTGAGATCACGGTTCTTTTGTCCTTTTTGTTCTTCATTTCTTGTCAACCGCCACGTGTGATTTTAACTTTTAAAACTAATCACGTGTTGCAGTATTAAGTTGTTAATGTTTACTGTGATATTTCTTTTTTTGTTTTCTTTAGATCAAAAGTAAAATGATTGAGATTAGTGATCCTAAAACCTTAGATGTATACTTTAACGTGAATCCTTTTATAGTTGCCGTCAAGTCAAATCAGATAAAAAAAAGTATACTTGAACCGGGATTTTGTAAAAAGTGGGCTCGTTCAATAGCCTCTCTCAACCCTCTCTCGGCATCTTTTACTCCAAGGTCGGGTGTACTGGTGATCAGGGTATATAATACCACTGTTTCCATACGCGTCAGGGTATACAAAGACGGATTTAAATATTCGCACCATCTTGCCGCAGGGGAGACGTCCTCTGTCGGTTGTAAAGACGAATGTAATGTTCGCGCACCTCTGTCGCGCACAGCGCGCATCCTTGTCGCGCACAGCGCGCATCCTTGTCGCGCACAGCGCGCACTTCTGCCACAGAAGCACGTCTTCTGTCGCGCCATGCTGCATCGCTACTGGTACAAAAGGTACGCCCTTACCTAGGATGCAGCATGCGAGATCCACCTTCACCATTGTGAGACAATCACAATCGCAATCCCAGTGCGCACTGTCGCATTTGGGCTGCGCAGTATGGTCCGTCCTATGTGCACACCTGAGATGCGCACACATGGGCCATGCCGTCATGGTTGATTGGGCCTACGCGGCCATGAACAGAACTGAAGTCTAGCATAACATAGCCATGCACTATGTCACACTAGACTTGGGGGGCTTGTGGACGTATAGTCTGAAATGGGCCAGGCCCGGCAGACAGCGGCCCACTCCACGCCTAAACCCTAATTCATGCCTTATAAATATAGGGCTGGGATTCCCTTTTTCACAGGATACAACAGGTTACCCTAAACCTAACTATTATATGCTACATCGCATCGACACTAACTTGACCGTCGGAGGTGGATCCCGGGGCTACGGCCTCGGGTCCACTCCTAACGGGTTCTCTTTGTTGACAGGTCTACCTAGGGCTCGAGAAGATGACTAACGGCCCAGAGAGAGTCGTCGAATCAGCCCGCGCCAGATTATGCATCAACAGCGATCATCATCATCAACTAAATAAAACATCAGTTTTTTAACATCATCAACATAGTGTAATTAATGACAAACAATATCACCATTAAAACATACTCTATTTAACACAAGAATACCTTACCAATACACTAAAAAGTCAGTCGGTTTCAAATATATGTAAGAAACGTCAGTTGGGATGGGGTATAATATAGCACACATCTTTTGTGTTGAAACACGCGTATTTTTTGCCTTGTTACACTTAGAGCATCAGGTGTGGTTGCTCAAGCCGTTTCGTCACCTCACCGCCACATCATCATTTCTTATTTCACATTTACACACCAAAATACCATTTCAGTAGTGGCTCAAGCCATTTTCAGTTTTTTGGCCTCGTCATTTTATTCTCTTTTATTTTTTAAAACAAACTAATTTTTCATTCGTTTAAATTAAAATAAAAAAAACATATCAAGAACATTTAGGGGGTGTTTCTTTTTTCCCTTAGTGGAGGGATTTGACCCACTTGTCATTTAATATTAATACTTTTTTAGGTGGGGCCAAACAAAATCCCTTGTTTCCTCTATATCCACAAGGGATAAAAAATGAGACTCTCCCTATTAAGAGGCATTAACATACGTAGGACCCACTAAATCCTTAGCTAAAAAAAAAAAAAAAAAAAAAACAGCCCATTAGCCTTTTTATTTCTTTGCTTGAACTCGGTACAAACAAAATTAGCCCAAAACAAATACTGCGAAGCCCACTACCAATTTTATACTACATGGTCCAAAAACATTTACCATAAAAAATACGCCTACTAGGCTACTATACCGTCTTGTTTCGTATCTAAGATGTTATTCTACCTTCTGCTTGTTAGCTTTTCGTTTATAAATCTTTTTTACCGTTCTAAAGATAAACAAAAATACGCTTGTAGTTAAACTGTTATGTAAACAATTATGATAGCTATATTATCAAGAGATTGATTTATTTCTAGAAAACAAAACCATTTTGTAGCAAGTATTTTAACAACACCGCTTTCTTTAAGTCATAGCTAAACATCCATATATATATTTTTACTCGTTTAACTCATATCCTAACTCAATTTCCTATACAAGCATCCATTAAATTTAGTTAAACACTATCTTTGTACCACTACTTTTGGTCGACCCATATTTTCTAGGTAAAAATCCTACTGGTAACCGTATAATCAACTACCTAGTTAATAAATTAAAATCCTTGAAAATTTAAACGTGCAACTTTTTATGCATGCATGCATGCATTTAACTTCTATAGTAGAATAACTTTTTCTTATGGAAGATGAAAAGGTGTGGCATTGCTACATCTTCCCTAATCTAACGGCTACTTATTTACACGCACATATAAATTAAACACAATTTCTAACTATTGTGTGTATCAGTGTGTGCTTGAGAGAGAGACATCATCATGAGCACATCAAAAGCAAAAGAAAACAGGATCCATTGTTACAATAGTTCTCAAAAGATCTTACTCGTGGGTGAAGGCAATTTCTCGTTTTCTGCATGTTTGGCTCGAGCCTTACGTAGTGCTAATAACATTGTTGCTACTTCCTACCATGATCAAAGTAAGTGTAGCATCCAGATATTTTGACCTCTTTAACCATTACTTGAAGTCTAGGATTGCATTGCTCAAAGTTCTGCGATACGCAGGGCATTTTGCTGCTAAAAACTATTTTTATTTCTTTCAAATAGTTCATAGAAAATTAACTCTTTACAAATATTAAATAGTTAACTAATCATAAAGTCTTTGCATGGTATGATTTAAGATTTACAGGTTATTAAGCACCCTACCAGCATACCTCACCTTGAAGAACTGAAGATGCTAGGCTGCTTGTTGGTTTTTGAAGTCGATGTCAACAAAATGCACAGTCATCCTGTTCTTAAGAAAATGAAGTTCGACATTATCATCTACAACTTCCCACATGCTGGCCATTATTCGGTTTTAAAAGAGAATAGCTCGTGGTTAATTGAGTAAGATACATACGGATAGTATACGTTTACCCGACCTATTATTCTTACCATGCATGCTTTTAGATTTACAATATTAAATCTAAAAGACCAATTGCACTTTTGATATAGTAAGCTAATTAATACCCAATATCAGGTGATTTGGAAGGTCAAGATTATCAGCAGGTTACAAAATTAGAGATCTTAGAATAAAATTTAAATAATGATATAAGATATTAATAGTATTGATATATAGATGTTGTTTGCTTAATGATATAATTTATTTGTACTTCTTTTATGCAGTGATATAATTTTGGTTTAATGTATGTGCTTGTTACAGGATGCATAGGGAATTGGTGGGAGCTTATTTCAAAAGCGCAAGCAAGATGTTGAATGAAGGAGGTGAGGTGCATTTAAGGCATAGAGACGACTCTCCCTATGACAAATGGAATGTGGTTTCGCTCGCTGGTGAATCTGGTCTTAAGTTGAAGGACAAAGTGATTTTTCATATGAGTGATTACCCTGGTTATAGTAACGTAAGAGGAGGGAATGTTAGATCCGACGATACTTTTCCTATTTTATGTGCTTTTACATTTCAGTTCACTCTCGATTTTCCGGAGATTGACAGGGATGCCTTGAAGAATAATGAAGTTAATGATGATGGTCTTGATATGAAGCGTCCAAACAAATATGACCTTGTAGTTAATCGATTTGTTCATCACATGAAGGCGCATGGCTTATAAATTACATGATACTCCGTATTATAGATCAAGATTAAGATCGATGATCATAGTGAATTATCAGATATAATGTTAAAATGCATGATCATCATATTGAAGCTCAAAAAGATGGGTTTGAAGATATTAATGGTGGTTATTGACATTACCATTATATTGTTTAAAGCTTCTAAAAGATGAAATTCATGATTTTGGTTATTTGGTATGGTGAATTTGTAATAGAAGCTGAATGATTGCATGGTAATGAAAATGAAAGAAAACAGTTTTTATAAGCTTAATGCCATCTTAATCATAAGAACACTACCGCGCGCAAACAACTACGGCAACCTTCCCCCTCTTTACTATTACCGTATATCAATATCAACCAACCTTGCTTGCTATCTATTTTATGTCGCTGCATTGCGCTGACACTATGCTAGTTTTAAATACAAAGTTATGTACCCTCAAATTAGAAACGTGAAAGATATTGAATTGACTTTAAAATGAAATGAGAGTATATGGCTCAACAGTGTTTTATTATCTTGTGGCCGTGTTTAGGAGATTAAGTCACTAATTGTTTCTCGTTAAAAGAAAGTTTGGATTAGTATTTTACACTGTAAATTAACAATAAAGATCACTTAACACAAACAAAAACTATATTATCAAGAAGTTTATTTCTATTGAGAAATTATATTTAGTAAGTATATATATTTAAATGACACCTCTTTCTTTACTCGTTAAACTTATTATCCTTACTCGATTTTGTGTTTTTGAGTTTGTATATATATTAAAAAAAAAAAAAAAAAAAAAAAAAAAAAAAAAA
>LBNU01021842.1:14753-25619 GCA_014162995.1 Artemisia annua
AAAAAAAAAAAAGTTCGTCGAAAAAAAAAAATTCGTCGAAAGTATATAACAATGCATATCTATAGAAAGATCATTTAATTCTCGTCGCGATGGTATTTTTTTTGTAGCTTGAAGATTTACCGTTTGCAAGATATGTTGTTTTGAAAAAAAAGGTGGAAAATATAAATGGGTGGCTATGATTGGTTGATAAGTTCTATGACATGTATGGGTTCTTCATGGATCTCAACTCATATTTTCTATGTTAAAAACTTAATAAGGCATGCATGAAATCTAAACGTCTATTATTATATCCATGCATTTAATAAATTTATGGAAGATGAAGAGGTTGTACATGATGCTACATTTTCCTCTTACACACATATAAAACACTATTTTGATTCCAATAAGTGTGTACTAGCTTCAGTGTGTGTGTTTGAGAGGCATGAACGCAAGAGAAAGATGGATCCATTGTTACAAGAGCAGTCAAAAGATCTTACTTGTTGGTGAGGGTGATTTCTCATTCTCTGCATGTTTGGCTCGAAGATTTCGAAATGCTGAAAACATGGTTGCAACTTCGTACCTCGATGAAGGTAAGTATGATTGATCTTGTATTGATAGGTGGTATGCATTGATATAAAGTACATAGGACCAGGGGTGGTGGAGCCAAAAGTTTTTTGTCGAGGCGGCAAACTTTGATAATTTATACACTTCAAATCTTGTTGTTAGGGGGCAGATGCCCATCCTACTCCCATCCCATCTCCGCCTCTGCATAGGACTATGGGCTTGATGTTAATATATNATTATAACACATGAAGTGACTACACATTTTAAGGCATGTAAGAAACATTTACTTCCATACCAATGTTATGTCACATCAAAACTTGAAAGCTTAACCAAAAACACACTTTGGTGTAAATACACATTTGGGTTAGTCAAACACTACAAAACTTACCATAACTAGATTTGACAATTCTAGTTAAGTAATAAATAAAAATTGTTTGTGTTTGTATAAATGAAAAACTGTGAAGAGTAAAATGTAGCAAAAGAATGTTTATGCAAGACTTTAAACTAAAATTGTATTTTACCAAAACTAAAGTTATACTTTGTGCGTTAACAAAACTTAAAAAGATCGTAAATATAAATAACGGTTTTTAGCGATATTTGTATTACAAATAGTATAAGAGAATTTGTATTTTTATGTGGATTTCCTAAGTCTTTTTTCATAATTACATAAGATTTTTGGTGTACTTAACTTGTACCTTTAGTGCACAAGTTAGACAAACTTTTCTTGAATGTAATTTGACTTTTAGTGACAATTTTACTTCACTTAAGTGGGTGTTTGTTTTTTAAGGAGTTCTGAATCTGAATCTGAACTGTACATCTGAATCTGATCTGAGGCGTAAATGTTTGAATCTGACCGCATCTGAACGGAAAAAAAAAAACTCATGGTTTGAACCGCACTTTACTTGCTTGTACCTAGGTTTTTTGTTTTTTTTTTGTTTTTTTTTTTTTTTTTTTGTTTTTTTTTGTTTTTTTGTTTTTTTTTTGTGTCAGCAAAGAGGCAACAAAGGCATTCAGACACTCCTCTCAAGTCTTAAACCATTAAGATCTTACTGCGTCTGAACGCGTTTGAACGGGGAAAAAACAAACAAACGGTCTTGAACGACCAAAATGTCTGACGCGTCTGAACGGTTCAGATTAAGAGGCTGTTAAGAAGTCTCTTAATGAAAAACAAACACCACATTAGTTAGCTTTGAAAAAAGTCTGTTGCTGTTTGAAAATCTAAACACTTATGGAAAACTTAGACTGTATATCATTTACATCAGTGGCAGAACTTGAACGTTTTTCTTAGGGGGGCCAACTTTATTACAACGTAAAAGTAGCTTTTCTTTCGTAACTTGAAACTAATTTCTTGAAGCATTACCTAATTCTTCCAAAAGCATTCGCTTTGATTCAATATTATTATTATACATCCAAAATGAATGTTAAAAAATAACAGTAGAAAAAGCATTGCTATACTGTTCTGAAAATTTGGAATTGTCACTATTACACTAAAGTGTTGAAAGAAAGCATTGCTATACTGTTCTGAAAATTTGGAATTGTCACTATTACACTAAAGTGTTGAAAGGGTACAAATATTAAATTGTATAAGACCCAATACACATATAGTTGTACTTTTGTTTCTTTCTTTGGTTTTCTGCAATTCACAAAGCTACTGCACATTGTTTTGTGAGTAGTGATCAGGGTTCTAAATAGCGCGCTATAGCGGCGCCATAGCGTGAGGCGTGGCCTCCACGTTACGAAATAGGCCAAGGCGTCATCTCTAGGCGTAGCGTGCAACAAAGCGTGATAAGGCGCGATAAAGTGCGCTATAGCGCAAGGCATGGCGCCATTTTTTTGAAGCTTTTCAGATTTTATTTTATTTTTTGATTTTTTAAAGAGATTTATTGGACTTGAGCCTATTTACAAGTATTTATTCGGGCTTAGTAAATCCATAACTGAGTTTTAAGCGTATTAGCTAACTAATATTGACAACTCTATAAATATTTTTTGCCGCTTTGAATCACGCCTTAAAAACGCTATGACGCAGCGCCTCACGCTAAAGCTTGAGGCTTGGCTATGCCGCTACGCGGCGCTTCACGCTATTTATAACCTTGGTAGTGATTGAGATACCTAAATTGTATGCTTAAAGATGTGACTAAGCCTGCGTGACATCATCCTGATGGCTGCAGCCATGGGACCAAATTTTTCACAAACCATCAAGATCATGTCACACATGTTTAGGCACATAATTAGACTTTCCAATCATTTTCCTTGTTTTGTTGGTACACATTTTGTTTTTCCCTAAAATTTCCATGTAATATACGTATAGACAAACTAGTTATAATACCCGTGCACGCACGGGGTTTTTCCAGAAAAATTTAATTATATAGTATTATCGTTTAAAAACAGAAAATCTTATGTATAATTTAAAAAGTTAGAGCATCAACATGTGCGAAAGTAAAAAAAATACTTAGCAGAAATTGTAAATATAACCGTGGCATCGACCTTGTATTGGATTCTTGAGCGTGTCTCCTTATAATGTTACTGGGCCAAAGGTTCTTTGATCACATGGGTTTACATAAATCAAATTTATTTTAAAATTTTTGTTTACTATATGGATATATAAAAATTTACCCGTGAAAATTATGATATACGTACAACTAATAAGTGTACATGAGTTTTTCATTATGTATTAATATCAATTAATATTTTGTAAAAATTTTATTGGATGAAAGATTTAACTTTCTTTAGCTGACATAGATGTTAATGTTGAGGTTGATGTTATTGTTTAACTTCAACTATTGATATCATGTTGTACAAAATGTGCGAGTTTAGTAGCACATAATGAGCGTTGATGAAGTTTTTTAAAAATGTTTTTTTGGTATCTGTATATAAACTTTAAATAATAATTACATGAGTCGTTATAAGTACAATCGCGTATATTTATTTTCATATCACATCAACTCGTACTTACCATTTGATATTTATATTACCGTTAATAATAATTTAACTGTATTTAATATTCAAACACGTGTACGTGTAGATTAAACTTTTAAATAGGATAACATGAGTTCTTATTTATATTTATACTTAACGTATATAGTAAAAAGATATTTTAATAGATGAAAGTTTAAAACTAATATTTATTTTAAAAGTATTTAACATATATTAAAACAAATTCGTACATTTATAAATTTTGTAAGTTTAATGGATGAAAGTCTCAAACCAATACTAATACCCATGTAATTGTAAACAAAGTTCATATTATAAAGTGTAGGGGGTATAAAGTGTAAGGGGTTATTTGTTTATTATTTAAAGTTATAAAAAAATATGGAGGTTTATAATTTTACACTTAACTCCATATAATATATTTACAATTCAACCACTAATGTTTTATTAATTACCTCCTCTTTTTTTAAGTTTTTATTTTTATAAATTTGACACCTATATTTTTATGTGTTTTTTTCCCTTAATGAAATTCTCCACCAAATTTATTAAAGTTTGACCAAAATCAATTCAATTTTGACTTTTTATTGGCCAATCATATTGCTCGATTTCGCCTATGTGTCAAAATCGAGCATTCCTATTGGTCCAATTTTTTTTTCACTAAGATTGTTCTGTCAAAAAAACTCTGAAATGATGTAATTCTTTTATTATATAAAAGATTTCAATTAATGTTTGGTTTTTATGTTTACGTTAAAAAGGATTTGAGTATTTGACTATAGCTTGGAAGAAATCTTTTTGTGCGAAAATTGTTTGTACAAGCTTATTGATTTTTTATTGTTTAAACTTAATATTTTAGGGCTTGTTTATGTAATATTTTTCATTAAGGGCCTGTTTGGTTAATTTTTCAATAAGTCATGTTAATTAACAGATGACTTAATGCAGACAACATAAGTTTTATTACTTAATATTTTGAGTCATCTTTCTCTATTAAGTCATAAACAAACAGTTTTCATATGACTTAATTAATTCAGTTTTTTTCATATTAAGTCAATTAAGTATAAATCAAACACCCCCTAAGTCATGTTAATTAACAGATGACTTAATGCAGACAAGCTCAGTTATATTACTTAATATTTTCAGTCATCTTTCTCTATTAAGTTATAAACAAACAGTTTTCATATGACTTAATTAATTCATTTTTTTTTCGTATTAAGTCAATTAAGTCGAAATCAAACACCCCCTTAATATATCTTACGGAGGGTATGTGCTCCTTCGGTCATATGTAGTTTAGATTATGTGTGAATTTAAAAAATAAAATAAAATAAAATTAAAAAATACGTGAATGCATTACACTAATATTATTCGTGCGAACCATTTGCAATCCTTTCACCTGTAGCTTTTTGCTAAAGCTTTTTCTATATATGTATAGAGTAAGGATCAAATGAGAAATAAAACTAAAATGAGAAGGATGAGAAGAAACCACAACCGCACATTTTAGATGCACCTACAAAAGTAGATGCATCTCCACTTAATTCTTTTTTCCTTATTTGAAATGTGTGGCCAGGAATATTTCTCACTCTTCTCATTTGATTTTCTCTTCTCACTAGATCTCTTCCCTGTATGTATATTCTATTGTTCAAAAAGAATTGAGATACGCACATGAAAAAAATGTTGAATCACCAATTAAACTTGCTAATTAACGATACTTGCTCATTTTATTTTGCTAAAAATTATGTTTAGAACCACAGGGGCTTGTTTTTAGTAATAGGTCAAAAAACTGACAGTGATGTTGCCGGATGATAAACGGGATTTTTTTTTATTTGAACGGCAAATTATTACAATATACACAATCTATCTCACAAATTGTATCTCACATGTCTCCAATAAGACTTGAACTCGCAACCTCTAGGTTGTTGGACTACTCTCATACCGTTGGGTCAAGAGGCCTTTGGTAGCCATTGATCGATTATGTTTAGATAAAATGATTTGACAACTTTGTAACGTTTTATCCTTTATTTCGTAGTTAGTTTTCAGCTACTTGCTAGGTTTTATAATCTTATTGTCGATTAAAAGTGTTTTGCTAACCTTTACTAGTTATAGTTAAGCGTAAATTTATCAATGAATGAACACCAGATGTTCCATTTTCAACATCACATTCGATGTTTTAAACGATTTGAGTGTATATCTATACTACATATAAAACATGAATGACTCTCTCTCCAAAATTTTAAAACTTACAAGAAATTAAGCATGGTTTACAACACTTTAATGCACCCAATTTTCAGAATTACAACAAAGTAAGCATATTGTACAACAAAATAATGCGTGGTGTCATTTTAAGACCAAAATTCTATCAAACAACATTAATGCTATTAAAAACACCCTTCACCAAAAATTATTTAAGCACAATGTACAATAGCTGCAACCGATTTTCAGATTTACAACAAAATAAGCATAGTTTACAACAAAATAAGCACGATATAATTTTCAGACTTACAACATTAATGCTATTTAATTTTCAGACTATAATGACTACTATTTACAAGAAAAGAAACATAGTGTACAACACTTTAATGCACATAATTTTCAGACGTACAAGATAAGAAGCATAGTGTACAACAAAACACCACATTAATGTTATTTAATGTAGTCAATTATTTAACTGGTAAATAAATACAATTAATACAGTTATTAAAACAGCCCTTACATAAGAAATACAAATTATCAAGCATATTGTACAACCAAATTAAACACAATTCCTGCATTAAATTTCACTACTACAAATAATAAAACACATTATACAAATATTCAAGCCCGAACGGGCAACGTGTCAAATGGGTTTGAGCCCGAACGGGCGCGGACCAAATGGGCTCGAGCCCGAACAGGCACGGGCCAACGGGTTCGAGCCCGAACGGGCATGGGATATACGAAATTCTTGATATCCGTAAATTTAATGTCAACAAGAACATAATAAACTAAAATAGATTATTCATCGAAATTTTTTATTTCAGGGTACCCTGCTAGTATTTATGAAATGTCTATATGAGTTTATTAAATGTTGATTTTGCAGTTATAGAATGCTAACCTTAACCCATACAACAAAGCCCAAAAAGAAATGGGATATGAAGGCCGACAAAATATTTAACTTTTTTCATTAAAGCAACACATTTATTAAAATTAAAGTATGGGACACCAAGTATGTGTTTCTTTCCGTTTGTACCAAATTTGACAAAATTGTGTCGAAAAAATTACAAATTTGCAAAAATCAGCAAATTCTAAAAGTTGAAATGATATGTATAAAAAATTAACTATCAAGTACCAATTATGCCCTTCATTTGAATGAATCGTTATCACATCAAAAATGACTTAGAAAGCTATAATTGATATTTCGCCTACTATTTTCTGCATGTGATTATAAATTGTTAGCGTCGAGTTCATTTTTGCCACGTTATAGTTTTGCGACATAAATTTCGTCGGAATTGGTATAAACGAAAACAAACACATATTTTATCGGCTTTAAAAATAGTTTATATAAATGGACGACTTTACTGAAAAAAATTGAATATTCGGGTGGCTTCCTTATACATTATCCCTAAAGAAATCATGTTATAACTAAAAAAACATTTAAGAAGATTGAAGTGCAAACAATTTATACGCTACTAATTAAATTAGGTGATGTTAATTTAACTTGTTGCTTGTGACAAATCTGAAACTCATTGATTATTAGTAATTGTATATAACTACTCAGTTAATATAGTAGTTACTAAAATATAATATACTTAATTGGGCATTAAAAACCTGTTGACGTATTTTAAGGAATCGGAAGTTTCCAAATTACATGCAAACCGGACCACCTTGTGTTTCTTAATTCATCCTTCTTTCTTTTCATGTTTTCTCTCCTCATTTTCCTCAATCTCTCTACTCTCTAGAAAGGAAAAAAANATGTATATAATTATAAAATATATGAGTTTATTAATTGTTATTAACCACGCATTTAGAATGCTTAAACAAAACCCATAAGATTGTGTTTAGCAAAACACTAAAAGAGGTTTTTGCTAACAAGTGCTTATTGGGTACAAGATAGCCTATAATATGTGCTTATTGGGCATATGTTAACAAAACCATTTTTATTAATATTATAAAGAAATTAAAGTGAAATGGAGACTTATGATCAAATGAGAAAGAAAAATTAAAATGAGAATGCTGAGAAGAAACTATATCACACATTTCAAATACACCTATAAAAGTATATGCATCTCTTTTTAAAATTCTTTCTTAATTAAAATGTGTTGCTAGAAATCATTTTTAGTGTATGCTTGGCATGGAGCGGTGTGGAGCTTTTTGGAGCGGTGAGCGGTGAAGAATGAGCATTTTGATTTTTAGTAGTCGTTTGGCAAAGGAGCGGTGAGCTTTGCTATTTTTTAAAAATGCTCATTTTTTCAATACTTCTTTAAAACACTGTGAGCGGTGAGTTGTAGCTACTGCTCACAACTCACTGTTACTGCTACTTTTAACAAACACACCCTTATTCTTTTCATTTTATTTATTTATTTATTTTTTTCCCTCATCAGATCCCTTCTCGTTCTCGTGAAATGAAAATGAAAAATTAAGTTGTATGTAATATGATTATGTTTTAAGGTAGTATATGATGTTAAATATTGAAAAAAAAAAAAAAAAAAAAAAAAGAAAAAAAAAAGAAAAATAATAATAAAGAAACTAGCCGTTGGAATCGCCAACGTTCATTTTTTTTTCCAAAAAGAAGCTCTGCAAGCGTTATGGCGAACACCACCCGTATAGCGCCCGTTATAACGTGGGTGTTTACCATCGCTAGCCGGTGTCATACCACGACATTGACGTTGTCCACCTCAACGTTGGCATATGTGCAATGTTATGGCACAGTGTGTTATTAAAGTTTCAATTTCATTGACTAATTATATAGAACTGTTAGCATCGCAAATTAACAAGTCTCGCAGTCCAACATATAATCCCACACAAGGTATCATTATACACAGAACTTGAAAGGATCTCAATCCATTTGTAATAGTAAAAGTACCCCGTTAAACTATAGTCAGCATTGAGATGAGCGTGACAAGACGAACCATTAGCTTTTAAATTTTTAAACCTTGATTAAATGTATCAAAGAATTACAACTTATAGTGATCGATGATTTAAAACTAAACATTAACCTTATAATTTATTTTTTGAGCTCGTATTAACAAACTGAACATTTTACGTGCAATAGTGAGCTATCAACTCAACTGATATTCTTCACAACATTATAGAGGCCCAATTTAGCCAAAACTTTGAAGATGTGAGACGTATATGAACAAACTTGAATGTGCTAAACATCAATAAATCGTTGCAAATCATACATGTGTAACTACACTGGTGAATAAGAAATGACTTTAGGTATACTCAAGTAGATTGAGATTGAATGGCTTTTATTTTTTCGACAACTTCTTTAAAAGCTTCAACGGTTAAGTCCTTCTCAATATACTCGATATTAGAGGGATCAAACGGGCCTTTAACTCGATCAATGCATTTTATAACTGCTCGTGCCGGAAGAATACTCCTTGTTGGATCGGGAGGAGTCCCCGAGCTCAAGCTAGATGAAAATCCCTACACCAGATACCAAAACTTTAATACAATAATAATAGTTATAGTTCAAAAAATAAATTTTAGACAACATGGATAGAATTGTGTATCTCCAAAAAGTGACAACCTTAAAGATGAGAACTTCAACTTCTTGGTCATCCACAAGTGCTTTAACCAAAAGTGCTTCTTGTGCAATTTGACAATAGAATTCTAACATTGCTATCTCTTCATTGTGCCCATATTCTTGGTCATTTTCATCATCATCTTCATCGTATCTAATTTGTCGCCTGGCCCAAAGCCGGGTGTTAGAAGCTCTCGGACATTGGGTAGCGAATTTTGGGGGTTTACCGGATTGGGTATTGGCGCGCCCAAGTGTAAAGGTTAAAGTTGTGATGTCATTGGGAAAAATGGTAGGGAAAATAGAAGGGAAGGATAATGTAGCATACATGGGTGGTGGTGACTCGAGAAATGTATAACACAAGACTAGAGATAACTTGATAAGATGTTCACATGAAATTTGGCTTCACTTGGCGTAAATTACTTTTTTCGACAAGAAATGTTCTAAATAATCGGATGCTCTAAAATAAGTTATTTATCGAATATTTTAATTTCTGCTTTTAGAGTTACTTAGTAATTATATTCATTAGTTGTATACTTATATACGTTGCCATGATAAATAGAAATAGTAAGTTAACTTTTGATGAGGGATAAACTAACGTCGTTCTTTAGCTGATAGACGAAAGTTAAAAAGGTATAAATTAAACTAACGCCATGCTTGAGCCAATGAACTAAAGTATAAAGGTTCAAATCCGACAAGGCATACTGTTGATACAAAAGTTGGGCGTTCCTTGTTTGGGTTCCTGTTCTCGTATCAATTAGATGATAATGCTTGGGGACTTGCGCACTAAGAAAGCAACAAACACCGTTAGGCTTATCGAGGGATTGTTTCCCCCGATTATCCTCCGGCGTGAGAGTAAGTAATCGAATTTGAGGGTTTGTGAAGAGTTTTAGGGTTTGTAAGTCGTACCTTGGACGAGAGCTATGATGCCCTATTTATACACACGTAACCGATAAGGTTTCGTGCTCCTTACTCATCGATATGTCCCGCGTATAGCGGGTATTTGATATACACTCCATAATTAGGAGATATCCTTATCAATTCTATAAATAAATATTGGGCTTGGGCCTCGTGGGCCCAAACCGTCTAAATGGTAGTCCATTTATTGTTAAGGCGGCCCACACGTGGTGGGCTCGAATGTTAGTATTGTTTACTAATCAGGCTCGTGACCCGAGTGTGGACTATACGTCATCATCATGTGCCCCAGTCTGAGTGTGCGCAGGGTAAAACTGCGGATGCTAGACTAAAGGCCGTTGTAAATTATTCCCAAGCGTACGCGGGAGAGAATTCAAAACTAAACCGGCAAAACACACGGTTGGATGTTCCTAGTCCAAAAAAGTGCAATTTAGGTACCTTGGGAAGGTGAAGAGCTATCCCCACGTGTCTTGTACGTTTCACTTCCCAAGCCACACGATTCTAGTTACGTGGAGATACACGTGTCAGTCATCTGTGGTGGGTGAAAACATATAACACATCTTCGTTTTTTAGCTGCTGATGCACCAACAGTAAAAGCGATTTAACTTTCATTTTCAAAACCCCCTCTCACTTCTAAATCTCCCTTTGAAACCAATTGTCCTATACGGTTAGGTAATTAAGCGCGTGCGCCCCTTTATAAAAATGGTTCTTCCAACTCCCAGGGATTGCACTGCGATATAACCGAGCTGAGGCTGACGGCAGTTCACCTC
>LBNU01021842.1:31754-43242 GCA_014162995.1 Artemisia annua
TCTCGCACTACTTCTTCCTCAGTATGGCTTTTAATGACTAGGTCATCAACGTAGACTTCCAGGTTGCGACCCACTTGCTTCTCAAATGCATTATCCACCAAGCACTGGTAGGTGGCACCTGCATTCTTTAGTCCAAAAGGCATCTTTGTGTAACAATAGACGCCTTGACTTGTATGGAAAACTGTCTTTTCCTCATCCTCCTTAGCCATTTGGATTTGGTGGTACCCTTTGTATCCGTCCAAGAAGCATTTGAAGGGGTATCCACATAAGGATTCCACTTTCCAATCTATTTCTGGCAGTGGGTAGCAATCCTGAGGACATGCTTTGTTGAGGTCTGTAAAGTCTACGCACATTCGCCAACTGCCATCGCTCTTTTTAACCATGACTGGATTAGATAGCCAGTCATGGTAGTAGACTTCTCACATAATGCCTGCATCCACAAGCTTGTGTACTTCTTCCAAGATGGCTTTCACGCGCTCTGGAGCTTGGCCGCGCTTTTTTTGCCTTATTGGTGGGTATCCTTGTCGGATTTGTAGCTTGTGTTCTGAGATTGACCGAGGTACGCCAGTCATGTGTTTCGGCTCCCATGCGAAGACATCCAAATTTTTCTGCAGGAGTGCGCACACAGCTGCTCTCCCTTTATCCGACAACGAACCTCCAATTGACACATGTTGTTCAGGGTTATCAGGGTGTATTGCTACTTTTAAGTTTGGTATCTTGGCTGCGCCATGTTCTGGAGTGTGTGTTGTCTCACATGTAACTGTATTACATTCTTCTGGAGGCACAACGTTGTTGTAAAGGGTGACAATGCCGCCTTCTACCNTATTTATACACACGTAACCGATAAGGTTTCGTGCTCCTTACTCTTCGATATGTCCCGCGTATAGCGGGTATTTGATATACACTCCATAATTAGGAGATATCCTTATCAATTCTATAAATAATTATTGGGCTTGGGCCTCGTGGGCCCAAACCGTCTAAATAGTAGTCCATTTATTGTTAAGGCGGCCCACACGTGGTGGGCTCGAATGTTAGTATTGTTTACTAATCTGGTTCGTGACCCGAGCGTGAACTATACGTCATCACATACATGAAAACATGATTATAGGACGTGGACGAACAAATTGACCATTTTAAGCACACACACTCTTGCTAAAAGTATAAGTTGCCATGATCCTCATTTCTTCATGTTGTGTCACAACTTGTTTACAAGCATGATCCAATGTTTTACACATTGTTTCTCCTATCCATCATTTAATGATTTAAACTCGTAAAATAATTAGCATTTGACCTCTAAAAGGTACTCTCTCTATCCCAAAATTAAATGAAAAAATTAGTATTTGACCTCTAAAAGGTACTCCTTAGCATTCCACCTTTTTATTGATGATATTTGATTGGTGAAGAGCATAATTAATGAGATTTCTTAAAACTTTGTACAATATAAAAGTGAAAATTTATTTTAGGACCGAACGGGCGATAAACACCGGGGGAATCATATTTAGACAGAATTAGAAGATCATATATTAGTCAAGATTCACGTGAAAGAGCTCGTTAATCAAAACATGATTACTTACCTATTAGCACATTAATAGACAAGAAAAGTGCTTAATGCATCATATCTAGACCAAGCAGAGAGAAAATGAGATTAAAATGAACTCCTAACAGTACCACACATTCGCTCTCGTTACAATACACAGTAATTTATGCAAAGGGTGAACTATGTGGTTCGAAGGTTTGAGAACACACCACCTTTAAGCACACAAAAGAAAAACTGCTTGGTTGGGATACTAATTAATTGCTCAAATGTGGAAAGTCGGATTCGTTTGAGCTCCACATTCACGGGTACAGCTTGCTGTAGAATCATCGTCACATTTCTCAGAATACAACATTTCCATGACCATTTCCTCTCTTAAATTCAGCTTCGTCATGTCCAGAAATATTGCCTTTTGACATGGGGCCTTTGAGAAATCTTGTGTAAAACACACAATGACAAGAGGGTTATCTATCTCTTCACAGGCAACGGCAAGAGCATCAACTAAACAGTTTTTCTTTATACCCTTGATTAGTGTCTTACGGAACTTAGATGGCAATAACGAAGCAAGATGAGGGCATCTCAACAGCTGAAACAGATGATGACAGTGTCGTTCTGAGTTTGCGCAAATTAAAGAAAGAAGAACAATCAATCTCAATACCAAAATGGTGTACGAATCCTCCTCCTTTGATCTTTTGACCCATTCCATTAAATCATCCTTGGAACTCAGCATCTTGCCAATCATTGAAGCTAAAGAATGATGGATGTTCTTCATCGTGTCCAAGCATGTAACACCGCTTCCATTCAAACACATAGCCCAATCCTCATAAGTAAGCCATTTAACTAAAGAAGATCTTGTGGTGAAAACACAACCATGAATGCAAGATGACAAGGTTAAGAGTCGCTCCATAAGATATATGAAGCAAGATGGTGACATAAAGTCATTGAGCTTCCGCCAACTTGCAGAAAATGTCTCTTTCAGTACATTATGTAAACTTCTAGCTAGATCCCCATTTTTTGAGCTTGATTTATAACCGTTCATCAGTTTTCCAAATAAATCACTCCACTGCAAGGAAGAAGAACATCTAATGTTTCTCTCGGTACCAGCAATCAAGCCAATCAATTTGTATCCCAAAAAGATCATCGCTAGTCTCCCCAGCTGCCAACACGTTAGACCTTTCTGTGATTCCATGTTCATGTCGATTACTTCTTTGAGCGTGTTCAAAAAGTTGACATTTTCCCTCAGAGATACCATTTCCTTTGACTGAGCGTACTTCCAGTCAATAAGAAAGACATTGCTCAAGAAGTGATCTATACACGGATGAACATATTGATCCACAATAGCACTTGCATGATTCTTACTATGCGGAAACTTGCACTTCTGCAAAGACTTTGTAACTTCAGACAAACTTGAAAGAATTTTTGTTTGTTTATGTATGGAAAAGATTTCTCCGGTCGAGGAGGCATGAAGCAGAGATTGAAGTTTTCTCAACACTTTCTCAGCAACAAATAGTAGTTCCGAACACCAATATCGAGAAGCCACATATGAAAGTTGATGAGCACTAATTATGTACAAATATCCGTTCCTATGCATAACAGGTTTCATATCTTTCACCCACGGAGCTTCAGCATCCAACACCACATAGCTTCCACTACTATTCCGATCATATTTCCTAACCCCAAAATAATTTAATATGAAATCCTCATATATTTTACTGGAGTTACAACCATGATACCATGTATAGCTCCACTTAATTATTTCCCATATCAGTTCCTTCCAATATGTCCAAAAGTAAATTAAGCCTTCAACAGAAACAATTTTTTTGGGTAAAATATCTTCTAAATACTTAATCATACCATCTCCAACCCGTCTTTCAACAATAGCATCGACCATGCAATCCGAGTGGAGGTGAACATCCAGAATACTTCGAGAAACCAGAAATTGTATTCTGAGGCTCCTTTCTTTTGGCATTTCTCTCAAATACCTCCACATCTGTGATAAACTAATTTCTGCCATTGATAAAATGCTTATTTCTGTAAGCACCAATTCAAGAAGCTTTGAATCAGAGTGATATTCCAGGCATATATTTGCATCATCCAGGAGCATTTCTTTTTGCTTGAAGTTCTTGAGCGGCCAAGCTCGCTTTCCACGAGCCCATAGAGATCCAAAAAAGACGTACCAGAGTCTTCTAAATGCCGCTTCGATTGAAAACTCATCTTCTTGATTTATCTTTGCAGCCTCAACAAACTCTCCACATACCTCATTCAGTAACAGAAGCTCGTGCAGACGGTTAACAGATTTGAGAAACGAGCGCATCATGTCAAGCATGTCTTTTACAATTTTCTTAATCTCGTGAGTAGACTTGACCCATTCCAACCTCATAGCCAAAGCATTTTCTTTGTAGCTATATACAAACTCGACGCCTTTTCTTAATAATTCTTCTTGAGTTTCCCCTTCAGACAAATTTTTTGCCTCTTTGCACACAAAACGGTAGAATGAGATGTCAGAGTCTTGTTTGGCAAGTGAAACAGCCTTCCTTAGCAATTCGTTCTTCTGTGTAAAAGGGTTCTCCATGCATTGAAAAATCTGAGAGTTATAAAACACATGCCACAAGATTATCAATGATGATTCTCTGCGAAGTTCATCCTTGTGTAGGTTAGCTTCGGTCACAGGATCTCGTTTGAGCCTTGACACAACTGCAGCGTTTTTAAACTTACCCCACTCTACTTCCAACGATATTAGCTCATCAAAGCATCTTTTTTCCTTTAAGAATCTACGCATATCATCTTTGGAGTGAAATGAACGAACAAACGTCATCATATTTTTAAAATCCTTGACCCCATGATAGTGAATAGCGCCTTTGCGCCAAAACTCTACCTCATCACCACCGCATCCACCCCAACGGACTAGTAACTGACGCCCCATTTCAAATAATTTTCCATCAGCGCAAGCGGAAAGACATTTGGCAAAAGCTCCGGCCTTCTCGTATTCTTCCACTGCTCGCTCATAACATTTTCCTAGATAAAAACAGTTACCTGCTTTCTCCCACATAGATTTACTCAAGTATATATCACCTGCTGTTCTGTAATCCTCCACCTCAAAGAAGCAGTCAGCAGCCTGCTCTTCCTTGCCTAGATCACTAAATAGCTTAGCGGCATCCTTAAAAAGCTTCTTCCTTTCAAGCTGAGAAGCCCAGGTACCGTCAGCAATTGCACGAAGTTGATAGGCCTCAGCCAATCTTTCAGAATGCTTATTCCCGGCTTTAGAGAAGCACATCTGTGCCATTATAAAGTTATTCTCATGAAATAGCTGCAATCAAAGTAAAATCTAATTAGAAGTCGATCTCCTAAAATACAATCATATCAATTTCGCGACAATGAACCATAGATCCCACCCTTATTTGTACATTCTCAAGTGCTTATGTTCTCTAAAATTGTGAAAAAAAATAATACATTGTACATATTAAGCATGTAGTGTAAATGGTGAGTAATTGTACATGTCCAGAACATATGCAATATCTAAAGAATTAACTTGATCAAAACATGGAATTTTCGCCAAATCCGCAACGACTTTAAGCATGGAGAATCAGTCAAGTACTCCATACATGTAAAGCATAATGGTATAGAAGAAACAGGTACACATTTTTTTGGCGATGTTTTTTATCCTTAACTTTGTTTGACCATTTAATTTAACACCTTAGCTTTGGTTCGCAATGTTTTTATCCTTAACTCCTATATTTTGTTTAGATAAACCCCCAAACTTTAAATATTCGTACTATTAAAACATTTATTCCAAGTGACCGTTTAATTGAATCCTTTAACTTTTAACTACTTTTACCAACGTTTTATTTCTAACCAAAAAAGCATAGTTAAAGGTCTGATGTTAACTTTACATGTTACGGGTTCGAATAAAGAATAAATCAGGTGTAAGGTGTTCACAAAATAACTAATCCGCTTGATCAGAACGTAAAACATAATAACAAGTGAAGAACTGAAAACCAAAAAAGCTGGTGCATGTATCATGAACCGTGTTGGTTCGAGTAGCGAGAAAAGTAGATAATCGTCCTCACGCGGCGCGTACCCTATTTACCGACCGAATCAGCTATATTCATAAATTCAGGTTCGGGTACCCGTCGGATTCGGGTTGGCAAACATGCGTGAACATGGTTAGTAATTTTTTCACTACCTAAATCTAGCCGAACAGTCATAGATATAAACGTTGATCAAATTAGTTAAGTGCTTTAATTAAACGGATACTAAACTTAAGTGATTATATCAAATGGTAAAAAAAAACCACGTGATTTAAATAAATGATCAGCAAAGTTAAGGATAAAAGTGTAAGAAAAAAATTAAGTGATTAAACCATAAATTGACTCAAAGTTAAGGGATTAAACCATTATTTACCCTAATTCTAGCTGCCAAAATTCGCAAATTAGTTAAGTGCTTTAATTAAACGGATACTAAACTTAAGTGATTATATCAAATGGTAAAAAAAAACCACGTGATTTAAATAAATGATCAGCAAAGTTAAGGATAAAAGTGTAAGAAAAAAATTAAGTGATTAAACCATAAATTGACTCAAAGTTAAGGGATTAAACCATTATTTACCCTAATTCTAGCTGCCAAAATTCGCAACCAGATCTATGCATAATCATTTAAGTTGTTTTGGCAGTTCCAATAAAGTATATCCGATCATACCTTTAAGCCACGGGATTTCCACTCGTCTTTACTGCTGGGAATTTGCATTTTGTCAGCAAACAGATGATCACTCAGATGCTTTACTTCAACAAGGCCCAACTTTTTCCAGTAATCATAAATTGGATAAGAGAAACCAGTGGTTTCAAAAATCCATAACCTCTGCCTGGTTCGCGTGATAGCGACATACAACTGCTTCAGTTCACTGCATAAAACAGCGTGCTTTTCCATATGGAAACATGAACCTAGTGCGGTAGAGGACGAGTTAGGCAGGTCTTTTTCCTTCATATAATCATATATGATTCTCCACTCATTTGAGAAAGAGGATGTAGTAAAAAAGTCATACAACAAAACATCCTACAAGACAGCGAATAAATTCAATGTATCAGGTCAATAGAGAACTACAAATAATGCAGCATTCAACTCTACACGTTACAAATAATTGAAGAAAACTTAGAGCAACCGTGAAGAACTATGTCGTACGTTGTATGTTGAGTTAATTCAAAACCTTGACACGTAGAAAAGCAGAACAACTCCTTGTAAGTTGATACTTAAAAACGGGCGAACAAATCACTAAATTTCTACACTTTTAACTAAAGTGCGTGGACAAACTATCACACCTAAAATTCCACTCTTTTCATTGATAGAGTCGACAAACTACCTGAATCTCTAAATTCTACAATATGAAGAGGTTGATTAAATTTCAAAAATCAAATCAATACAATTTTCAAGTGTGGACTTTTTTCCAGTGTTTGTTAAGTATCATGTATATACATTTGATAATAAATGTGAAACTTGTTGTCTTAAAACGTGGAAATAATATCAACATATTTTGTGGCGAAGTCATTTTCGTTTTAAAGTTCAAAACAAGGACTAATTGGATAAAAAAAGGTGAGATGCCTTAGGAAGATATCAATTTTGCAACAAACTAAATTTGTTTTCAACCTAAAATAACACTAAACTTTCCTAAGTCTTCATTAAAGGTAACCCTGATTACCCATCAAGATAATGACGTTCTATCTGAACGTTTCAGCAGCTTTAACCATGTTTTCTTCCGACGTGGACACAGGAAATTAGTTGATTAAATTGATATTTTTGAAAGTTCAGCTGTTTTATAGGCAAAACAAAGTTTGTTACCGAAAATGGAAATCCACCTAGACCACATTATCTTTTTATCTGCAAATTTAGAAGTTTATAAACTCACTTTAAGTTATTACAAAGTGTTTACATTCACTTACTAAACAAATTGTTTTTTTGATTCTTTATATGTTGAAATAATCAGTTTCAATTTAGGAATCTTTTTTAGATATGATAGATAATCTTAACCATAGACCTTAGGGATATGATTTAGCTACACACCAATAAAATACATGACTAGCGACTTACCTGAAACTCTAGGCCTTTTGATTCAATGATTGTTAGAACAAGGGCATTCTTTCCTACAATACCGATTACTTTCTCTTTGACAGATTCATCGCGAACTAAAACAACTTGCTCAGCACCAAATCCAGTGATCTGCTGAGAGATACCACCTCCCCTTTCAAATATGATATTGATATCATTGTTAGTTATATCCGTTTCAAGCAAAATAGGTAGTTCCCCACTGATTTGACTTGTCTCCCGGCTCAACGCATCAACAAACAAAGGAAAAAAGCGACAAAGAACGTCGATAACACTTTGTGCCAAATCTAAAACACCAGCATGAGTGCGAAAATTCTCACTTAACTGAAAAATCTTGGACATTTTCCCCCTTTCAGAACCCAAAAGAAACTTCTTAAAGAACAGGCACCGTATATCTTCAAATCTGAATCCTATGCCCTTAGCTATAGCCTGAGCTGTATCTCCAGAAAAAGAAAAGCCCTCATGAACATTTCTACACACGTATTTAAAGAGCATAATCTGCCTCATCGAAAGATCTTGAACCTCGTCAATATATACATAGTCTATTAGGTCACCCTTGTACCTGTTGGATATATGAGATGTTACTCTCACTAAAAATTGCTCACGAAATTATTTCAGAAAAATATAACGACTCTTTTGTATTAGGAAGCAATATCACTCGAAACATTTTTTATTAAAAGCTTGAAACACTTGTAATATTTTGTAGACTCACTGGCCTTTAGTGTTGCATTTATACACCAACTTTGCATGGCCATGTTACAATGTGAAAGACTAGAAAATTATGATTCAAAGATAGCCTGAGATCTTCTAATGACACTTCCAAATGCATTTACCACATGTCTAGTTGACTTAATATTTAGAAAGCAAACTCTATTTTTCTTTGGTAACAAAAAATGTTTAACTATTCTTTTCCATGCTTAAATAGTTTGTTAAGTCTTTTACTTTTCAAAACGTTTTTCTTAACAAAAAGATGTTGAACTATTCTTTTTCACATACCCTTCGACTTCAAGCCTTTGATGAAGATCGTTCACCAAATCTGCCAAATCAAAATGTCCATTTTCTACTTTTTTCTTCTCATACTGAAGAAAAATGGAATAGACATGTTCTCTCTTTTGAGCATTGAACATGGAAATTCGACTATCAGAAAGCGAAACATAATCGCCTTTAGAGAGGATCCCGCTGGGAGCCTCTCCTGCTGCTAAACCACCCTTAATGACGGACATTATTTCAGTATAGAGTGTAGAGGGATCAAAATTTTTGGTCAGCTTATTGTTGAAGTGTGGCCAGTAAGCTGAACAAAATCTTTCATAGGTTACATCCTTGAACCTCATATAATGTTCTAAGACAGCTAGTCTTGATGTACTGGTTTGATTGCTGCAAATTAGCTGCCTAACATAAGGAACCCTCTCAAAATATGAAGTGCCAACTGTTTTATCCAGCATCAGCAGGAATCTGTGGAATGTAATGACAAGTGGATATGCATCATTTGAAAGATGAATCAAATGATCTGGAATATCTTCTGACAACATCATTACATCGATATCATCAATGCACAACGAGCAGTTCTGGGAAGACGAACTTCCACCACATGTTAATCTGGAAATTTTATGAAGTCACAATCAGATATACAACTTATAATCAGGATTTATTGTGGCAGAATATGCTGCAAACAATGCATATGAACACACTTAGAAACAGAATAATGCTATATTCGACTCATAGGTATACTAATAACATTAAGTTGTAAAATTGTCTTCTTCAATCATGTTGATTTGAAAACATTGTTATGCAAAGTTAATATGGCCCGTCAGGCCTGAACATCTATGATAAATAAGGGTTGTTGCCATTTTTATTCACCAACCTTTTCCATTCGCTGATGTGCTTTTTCACCGCATAACAAAGTTTTGGGCTGAAGGTCACAAAAAGTTGATGCAAGACATCCTGCTTCACGTCCTTGTTTCTCTCCGTTGCCTCATGAAATCCTTCACATGCTAAGTGGTGAAGCTGTTCATTTTGGAATAACTTGGTGGTCAACACCGTTGTTTTTCCAGTCCCAGATCTTCCAAGAATGAAGCTACTTTTGTCAAAAGCAACAACATCTTTTTCTTGTTCTGTTAACTCGAATGGAAGTGCAAGATCCCCACCATCACATCCAGATATCATATTATTTACAGCAGTGGTTGACAATGAATAGAATTTCATTAATAACAAACTCTCGCGCACCTTCACGTTTTCAACACAGCCGTTTCCAATATCGTCACAAGGAAAATTGTCATGTGTTTTACATTGAGTAATTTCAGATGTCAAGGGCCATTTAATAGGAAACTCGGAACCCCTGAAAACACAAAACCTGTTAAGAATTCATACTTACGCTCATATGATCCGTCAAATGAAAGCCGTTGTAATATTTAATATACCTTAAGCTTCCTGTCTTGCAACGCTCAATGTACTCTGGAGTATACGTCCCAATGATTCTTTCCAGGCGTTTCACTAATTCTGGAATCTCGTGAAAGGGGAGTATATCCCAAACCTTTAAGACTTGGGTATACTGTGTTTCCTTCACGATATCTACTGTACATATGAGGTGCATTCCTTTAACCTTAAATTCTTTCATGAGGTCACAATAAGGGCTTTCACCAATAACCGTTGCAGTATAGCTCCTTTTTGGCCGCCAACCGGATGAAAGTTTTAGAAGCATGAGAAGTACAAGCTTCTTAATCTCCCAAGACACGATTTTTGAAAATGATTCTATAAACATACGGCTAAACAAAACCTGGAGAAAGATAGTTGAATACATATTAAAAAAATATGACTAACTATTTATTAGGCCAAAAGTACTAAAATTAAAGTGAAGAAAACGAAGAAACAATGAATTCGCATGATTCAAGATGGTGATTTCTTTCCTTTAATTAGCTACTTTGTGACACTATACTTGTGAAAAACCATAGTAGACCACACTTATACCATTAAAACTTTGAATCTTTATAGCATATATATACAAAAAACCAGCAGATGAACATTGATGCTTATCAGTTGAAGTTACAAAAAAACCTAATTACCTTCCATGCAGTACTTCGGAAGAGTGTGGTCTCTCCATTAAGCAACTCATCAAGCTGGCGTAGATCTGTTTTCACTTCAACTATGACTTTTGCCAAGTCTATGTGTTCATCAGCCTGAAAGAAGCATTTTCGGGCCTTAGCGTCAAGAATCAATGATTCCCAGATAGACCCTCCTTTCACCACTCTTTCATCTCCTAAGATCCATAAACAGTGTCTGTAAAAGTATCAAAAAAGCAATATTCACTCAGTCAAAAAGCAATAATGTTGCATATTAATGTTATCAGGACAATAATCAAATCTATAAATGGTTAATGTACTTTTACGGCAAAAACTCAGCTATTTGATATTTCGAAGTACTAGTAAATGAATTTAGTAAACAAAAAAAAAAAACAAAAAAAAAAAAAAAAAAAAAAAAAAAAACCACACTATGATGATACGAGACATCTTTCATAAGATCCACTACCGTTGCCCAAGTTAAAAATCAGACAGCTGGTGTCTATTTGTGATTTCTACATACATCTCCATCGGCTAATCCCACGGTTGGATATTATCAACACATATCCAACTTTTTCACCTTGATAATCATCACTACACCAACTTCCATTGAAAAAACTCATATTTTAGAGTGCAATTTCAATTTCTGTTGCAAGCACTGACTGGGCCCACCGGATAACGGAGATAGCCACAGCAATACCGATTCTATGCTTTGATAGCACATTCTGTAAAAAGGGATTTACTGCATGGAATAATTTTAAAAAATCTTATTAGAAGTTTATGTATTTGTTAGTATTTATCGAATAAC
>LBNU01021843.1:6352-20565 GCA_014162995.1 Artemisia annua
ATCTCTCAGTACATAACGTGTGTTTGCGTTGTAGTATAAGATATAATGAACTTAAAGAACAAGTATGAGAATTGAAACCTAAATATAATGAGTGTTATAAAGACCTGAGTATATAAACATTCTATAAGATAGTTAGAAAAACAAAAAGATTTTGGTTTCAGGGAAGAATCAGTTTGCTTTATGTGGAGGAGAAATTAAAAGGGTTGAAAAGGAATTTAAATGTGGGCTCAAGATGGATTATCTATACTAAGGAAGCTTAAAAGCTAATTTAGGAATTGATAAACAAGTTCTTCAAGAGAAGCTTAGATAATGAAATAGCTTACATCATAAGAAGTGGTTTAATATCAGGTGATTAATTTAGCTAGTAGTTTGTATGGTTGTCAGCGCTGTAAATTCTGGTATAGGGTTTAGGTTAAGAAATATGTAGGATTAGAAGCTAGGGATGACAGTATGAAAAAACTACACTCAGCCAGGGACTTAGCAAACTTAGTGTTAAAGAATGACACCTTACATGCTGTCCCTGCTCCCATTAGAGGTGAACAATATGCCCACTTGACCTACTCCATGTACAGGGGTTGACTTTTGAATGGATCACAATCATGTTATATGCAAATCAACGTGACTTATCTGACCCCTGGTTGACTAATGATGCTGACTCTGTCTTCTGCAAGTGACAAGTCTTCTGAAAAAGGTCTACTGCCTATGAAAGCTTGCTGATAAGGTGATAAGTCAGGACCCTCCAAGACCTCTTTCAAAGCCTTCACCCAAGTCCCTCAAACAAGCCTTAAGATTTTGTTGCTGCTGATGAATCTCATTTCAAAGACAGTTTCTACTGAAGACTTGTTATTTAATCTTTGCAAAACAATAATGTTAATTTCTGTCAAGAATAAACAATTCTGTTAATGTTTTGTGGGTTGAATGCCTTTCAATTAGAACTTCTTTTGGTTGATAAATCTTCTTAGGAAAGAAGAAATGTTTTGTGTTGGAAGCAAATCCATTTTAATTAAGGCATTGGTAAGTTTCATGATCAAAGAATGGGGTGATTGTGCCTAAACAAACTAGACAAATTGTGGAAACATGTTGGATGAAATACCTGCTTATATTCCACAAGCAACTCAACTTACCAGCCAGAATTCAAATGACTGCTGATAAAATCGGCATCTGCTGATGCTTCAGTTTCTGCTGATAGAACTTTTCATCATTATAGGAAAAGACATGTTGCCATAGACATTCATCCGAATCTGTATTTCGTCGTTATTATAAGAAATGGGTTATTTGGCTCTAGTTATTAATCAACGCTATGGTATATGGGTTGGGGACCATCGGGATACTGCTTGTTAATCGCCTCAGAGGTTGTTCTTGGACTAACTGGGGATCTAATTTGATCAAAGAAGATCCAAGAACAATGGTGGATCTTATACATCTACATGGCCTACTTCTTATGATCCACAAGGCAGGCTCAAGTCAGTAATGACTTGAGTCTCCAAAGTGTACTTATATTTTGTATATTATTTTTGTTGTTATTGTAGGATCATCCATTACTAAGTAAAGAAGTTGGCATAGTAGATAGTGGTTGTTCGAGGAGCATGTCAGGAAACAGAGAAAAGATGATTAACTTTATACCCATTGCAAGTGGAGGAAATGTGACTGATATGTGTTAATTTACACATCTCTTTGACCTTAGAAACGGACTAGAAAGACCAAAAACCCGAACAAAATGCCAAAGATTTGTTGTTTTTGTGTTTTTACTTGTGCAGGTACGGATATACGTGAAATGGACAAAATCTAAGCAAAACCGACAAAACACGAGCACGGGATTGGAAAAGGATCAAAAGCCGGAGCTGGGGAAGTATTTTTCACATTTGAGTTCAGAATTGCGAATCAAGACCTTCAAGAATTACAATAAGTCAAGATCAGTCCTTGAATTATTTTACAGAAATGGTCCCTGGATTTCAGAAAGTTACAATATTGGTCCTTATGGTTTTATGAAAACAAAAGGCTGCTAAATAAATCATAAACCCAAAATAAGTTCAGCCCAATCCTATTCTAAATACCCAAAGCCCAAAAACCCGTAACCCATAACCCACCATAAACCCGGTTCAGAAGTTAAAACAAATAAATAATAAAAAAACCCACGTACCCTTTTTCCCTCCCCCCAAATTCACCCCATTCCCAGCTCCCATGAACCCTAATTTACCCACACACCAATTACCCCATCTCAACTATTTTAACCTCGTATTAAGGGCATGATGGTCATTCCCCAACACCATCTGACACCCTGACAAGAAAGAATGACAGGTGGCAGCATATGGTTGGACGAAACAAGTCATTGGATCAATCCCAAGCCTCTGATTGGTTGGAATGAATCACAAGGGATCAAAAACGAATATGCTTTGAAGAGATACCATTCCAGGACCTTCTGAAGACCCCTCACTCAAGCTATAAATAGAAGCTCTTTACCTCACAAATCGTTTGGTTAGATAGTTAGTAGGTTAGCTCTAGGTTAGGAGTAGGATAAATATAGAGTTAGTTCAGTAGATTGTTATCAGTTTTAGCTTATTGTATTTCTAGTTGTAAGCTTTGTACTCAAATTCTAGTTTTCAATAAATTTTGGTTTTCATTTTCATTTCCATTTAATTTCAAGCAAATTATTGTTTTAAATCTGTTCAAGTTTTCATTCAGTGTCCTCATGAGCTCATTCAATCTGAATGATAGTTAGTGGTGAATTCAGTAACATAGTTTCTGTTTCAATAGTTCTATTGATCATGGTCAATGAAAGTCAAAAGTGAGTTTGATTAGTTCAGAGATGGTGTTCAGTGGTGGATTAAGCCTATCATAAAGATAGGCTAGCCTTAGGAGGTTCTCAGGAAACTGAGAACTAAATTGTAAGTTCTCCATTTCATATTTCAGTCCTTATGTCCTTTTATAACTAGTTTACAGTTAAGTTTGTTGAAGTATTAGCTTAGATCTTTGATACTTGTTGATGTACTATGCTCATTGATGAATACTGTTACTGGTTAACTGCTTAATTGATTGTGAGTTAGATTTATGGATTCACTTTAGATACATGTTACTTGGTACTGATATGCTGCTGCAGTGAGTTTTATTGTGTATAAGTGATTTCTTATGTATAGGTGTTCTAGCTGTTAATTCTTGTTGCTTTGATCTTACTGATGTTATGTGATGAGTTTTAATGGAATTGTGGTAGATTGTAGCTTTAAATCACAAGAGTCAGTTATAATCAGCCATATAAAGGGTGTTTGGATCTGCTGCTTGTTAGGTGATTTTGTTGATCTTCTGTTGACTCTTCTGCATTCATAGTTTACTCTAGCTCTTATTAGATCAGCTGTAGCATTAAATTCAGTAGGACTTTAGGTGATAGTCAAACTTAGCTTGATGTTCACTTTTTGCTTGCTAGTATTAAAATCTGCTCGCGCCTAGTTGTACATCTGATGTTAATTGAATTTGAGTTTCTAATTTTTGTGGCTAATCATGCTTATTACACATCTGGTTAGGGATATAGGGAATTAAAACTCAGATAAGTCAACTAATGGAAGATACAATAAAGTCAGTACATGCTGACTGAACTGCAGCCTTGCATACCTTTTTCCTCGCTGATTATGGATCAAATTGGTGTTCAATTGGATGATTAAAATTAGGGATTTTGGTGTTTTTGTGTTCTATCCTGGGTAATCTAGCTTTTGCCCCCTTTATTTTATAGATTGTAGCTTATTAGAACTG
The DNA here is from genome assembly GCA_014162995.1 of Artemisia annua. Classification (NCBI taxonomy): domain Eukaryota; kingdom Viridiplantae; phylum Streptophyta; class Magnoliopsida; order Asterales; family Asteraceae; genus Artemisia; species Artemisia annua. The sequence goes on from LBNU01021843.1 coordinate 10,094, forward strand.
CTAAATTAGTGCTTAAAGTAGGCCAAGTAAGCATTTACTTCTGACTTAGTTTTGAATTTGGCAAATTGCTTAGCTGATACTTCTAAGTGTTCAATTGATGATATTCAGCTGTTTTGAGCTTTTCCAAGTATGTTTAACTGTTCTTGAGCTTATTGTTGAATTTAGTGCTTTAGTGCTTATTGTGTAGCTTATTGCATAACTGCTTATTGACTGCATTTAAGTTCTACATTGTGAAATTTGGTCTGATTTCAGTTTTCTTGTCCTTATTTGAACTCCTTGTATCATCTGTGTCAGTTTTGCTGAATTTTGTTACAAGTGCTTATCAATAAGCACTTGTAATAAGCTGATTTTAAGCCAAAAAGCACTTTTCAGCTTATTTTTCCATTTTTTATATTTTTCTCAGATTTCAAATTACATTTTAGATTTTCTGTAAAAATTTCATAATTTTCTGAATTCATTTACTATTTCTTTTTATTTTTAAATAGATTTGAGAATAATAAACCATTTTTAATTTCAAATTAAATCACAAAAATACAAAAATATTTTCTGAATTAATTTCTAAATTTCATTTTCAGTTTTATAAGATTTTTAGAAAATAAATTTGTAGAATAAGTTTTTCATTTTATAATTAGTTTGATTTTCTTTTGTTAAATAAAAATACAAAATAGTTTTTAATTCATATTAAATAAATAAAAAGCCAAAAAAAAAATATTTTTCTTTTTCCTAAAATTTTCTTTTATCATTTCAAAGTTTTAGAAATTTCATTTGAACCCGTAGGTTTAGTGTAGCTTAGAATTCGCGTTTTATTTTGTTACGTAGACGTTTTATTTTTAATTCGCGTTTATGGTTTTATCATTTGTGCTTAATATGCTTGTACGTTTAGCTTTATTAGTTAATTTTGATTGTTAATTCATATAATTTGTAGTATAAATCCAAATCAAAACAATTTTTCTCTATTCACTTCACTCACACACATTCGTTTTCGACTTATTCGCCGTCAAATCTTCGCTGGGACAACGAACCGAGAAATAGTACTCCACTATACTCACATCAGTGACCTTTGGTGGAGGAAATGGTAGAATCACAGGAAAAGGAACTATCAGAACACCCATGCTGGATTTTGAAAATGTACTTTATGTGAAGGAACTGCAGCACTTCAATTTGTTCTCAGTGTCACAAATTTGTGATAAAAAGAACAAAGTTTACTTCTCAGAAGATGAATGTCTGGTACTCACAAAGACTTCCAACTTCCATCAGATACACCAATTCTGTTGAGGGTTCCCAGAAGCAATAATTTGTACACATTCAACTTAAATGAGGTACAACCTGACAGTGATCTAACATGTTTGGTGGCTAAAGCTTCCTTGGATGAATCTACCAAATGGCATAGAAGGATGGCTCATGTGAACTTCAAGACCATCAACAAGTTGTCTAAACTTGGTCTTGTTCAAGGGCTTCCTTCCAAGGTCTTCACCAATGAACACAATTGTGTTGCCTGCAACAAAGGAAAACAACACAGAGCCTCTTACAAAACCATTACAGCAGTGAGCAATATCACAGATCCACTTCAGTTGCTACATATGGACCTATTTGGTCCAACTCAAGTGAGAAGTATTGATCATAAGTATTTCTGTTTAGTAATCACTGATGATTATAGCAGGTTTTGCTGGGTATTCTTTTTGAAAACTAAAGATGAACATCTCCAATTTTAAAAGATTTTATTACCCTAGTTGAAAACCAACTTAATAAAAAGGTTAAAGGTATAAGGTGTGATAATGGAACTGAGTTCAAAAATGTGGTGTTAATAGAATTTTGTAATTCAAAGGGGATAAAAAGGGACTATAGCAATCCCAGAACCCCACAACAAAATGGGGATGCTGAGAGGAAGAATATAAAAACATTATGTTTAATTCCCAAATCTTCAAACTTTTATTATTTTCCGTTTATAACCTATAAACTTTTTTTTATCAATAAACTATCTATCGCTATAAAATCCCGTTGCTATGCACGGGTACTCGTCTAGTAGAATAAATAACTAATTCTTGTATTTTTTTTTCAAGAGCAAATTCATTTTAATGATGTACCAAACGGGACCAAATATGATATTTTTGGAATTGTATTAAATAAATGAGACCAAATATGACATTGTCTTGGCTAATGATTTGCACACTCACATTTTTTATTTGCACACTCTAAACTGTGTTATAAATAGTCGTACATTTACTATATATTGCTTGTGCAGATTGTACATTGGAGTGTGCAAATCAAAAGTGTGAGTGTGTCAATCAACTCTCCATTGTCTTAATACTCACGTTTGGAAAATTCTTGTGATGAATAAATAGAAAGAAAAAGCAAATCTTACTAAAAGTATCCTTAATGTTGGCATCAAATGTACTCTTTACATAAAAACTAGATGAATACCCACGCAAAGCAACGGTTTCTTGCGGTAAATAATTATACTTGTGTTTCGGGTTTTTTCGGTTTTGGTTTCTTGGTTATGCTTTTTGCGGTTTCGAATTGAGTAGGTCGGCTTGGTTTGTCGGTTTCACAGATTTTTTGAACACACCTATTCATAAAGCTTAACTTTATATAAATCAAATAGTCATATTGATCAATGGAAAAATATTTCTCACTAAAATATTTATAATCAAAATTGTCTAATGAAAAACATTGTCATTGATTGAAGAGTTGAAATATGTTAAATGAAATTCTTGACTTCGTAAATTTTTTGTTACAAAAAACGTAAAAAAGTAAAAAACATAGTTCACCAAAAAAATTTATTGTAAGATACCTGCCGCCGCAACGCTCAGGTACCTTGCTAGTAAATTATTAAGCACTTTGCTCCATTATAGGGAAGAGCAACAATATAACTTTGAAGGAATTAAAATAGTGAAATTTGGTTTTCAAGTGTCGTGCCTTGGGCACTTTATAAAATTATAGTTTTATAAACCATTAACAGAATACTCCGGTATGAAATCATTATTTCTTCGTAAAAAAATAAACATATTTTACGTACCAGTGTTTTGACGATGACATAGTAAATTGGTAAACAATATTCAACGTTATTCGTTGTAATGAGCCTCTTTCGTGTTATAAATCTTACGAAACCAACACTAATATAGAAATTTAAAACTCACATCGCGTCGTCTAAATGTGTGTCTATGGCCTTTCTTCAGCAACAACATACCTAGACGATCAGTGTTCGATATTTCCTTTCTCGGTACAAACTCATCATTTTGACTTATTTACACATAAACATTGAATTATTAAATTTCTTGCCTATAATAAATGTGTTGTTGCCTATATTAGGTAATACATTTTCAATTCTTTTGGCAAACTTGCCTATCTTACTGTCTTATAATGGAGAAAGGACTTCTTTAAATAGAAATACTTAAAAATTCAGCTTGTTGATTATAAAAATTCAATAGATTGCACATAATTTCTCTACTACATAACTTACAAGTCTTAAAGCTTAATGTACAAAATACAAAGCACTGTTAATGTGGTCAAGATATTTAATGTAGTCAATTAATTAAATGGTTAATAAATATAATTAATAGTTATTAAAACACCTCTTACATAAGAAATACAAATTATTAAGCATATTGTACAACCAACTTAAACACAATTCCTGCATTAAATCTCATTAATATAAATAATAAAGCACATTATACAAATATTCAAGCCCGTACGGGCAACGGGCCAAACGTGCTCGAGCCCGAACGGGTAACGGGCCAAACGGGCTCGAGTCCGAACGGGCACGGGCTAAATGAAATTCTTGATATCCGTAAATTTATTGTCGAAAAGAATATAATAAACTAAAATACATGATTCACCAGAAAATTTTATTTCATGGTATTCGTCACCGCAACGCGCGAGTACCCTGCTAGATTAGTTTATGGATTAAGGAATTAAGCCAAAGTGTTTAAATGATCTATATGTAGTTAAGATAATGGAAAAGTTATAAAAAATGTTCTTCAAGAAGGATTTTAACCTGCGTGTTGCCGCAAATTGTTTGCACACGATACTATTGAACGCACCGGAAAGGTTTTGCAATACTACAAAGTTCTAAAGCCCGAGACCCGGCCTAAAACACTTGTGACCGATAGGACTGATGCTTGAACCGATTAAGACGGATCAATCGCATATTCATCTTCATATACATAAACTGCTATGGGGATATACCAGTCAGGTCATATACATGTGATTAAAAAACTCTTATTCTTAGCGTAACTTTCTGCTAGCGTTTGCTTTCATTGCATCCGTTTATAAGCTATCCTCATTTAGTGTCCTAGGTGTAATAACACCATAACACCAAAAACGTGATGCCACATCAACATTACATCATTTTAACACAAAAAAATTTAACACCTAAAAAACACCCCTTATCATAACACCAAATAACATCACCTTTCTTGGACCTAATATTATTTAAAAAATACAAATTACAAATTAATCCCTTCAACTAATATTTCATTAAATGACATCTTAAATAATATTTCATTCATTAAATAATAAAACAAATTACAAATACTTTTAAAAAAAATATTACATAAACTTCGATTAATAAAAATAAAACATTGCTAAATAAGACCGTAAACGTACGAAATTAAACACATTAAACTAGAGGACTTGTTCAACATAGATTAATCTGTTTCATAATCAGATTCCACCACTCTAAATTCGAACCTGAACAACTCATCATGTTCTTGTTCTTCCCTAAAGAACTCTTCCCAATCTTGTTGAAGCCTTGCTTGTTCTGCTTGAACCCTTGCTTGTTCTTCATCTGTTTCTTTAAAGCCTTTTCATCCCGCATAAATTGATGATGTTGTTTTTTAGTAAATCCATGCTCATCAACTGATTCCTTTTCATCTAGACTAAGTTGATGTAGTTGTTGTGATACCGAACCAACCATAATGTTTTCATTATGCATTCAACTGATTTTGTGACTGATATTATCTTGTATCTTTGAAACACACTTCCAAAACGTTTTCTTAATCTCGTGATCTTTCCAGGCTTCATCGTGCAAAAATTTATCAATTACTGCATGTCTTTCTGGCGAAATTTCTTTGCATTTCGCGTTTTGTTTTCTTAAATCTTCTTTCGCCGCCTTTGCTTGCTCAAACAGGTTGATAACGCCGACAATAGCATCCTGACGAGCCGCATCCTCTTGCTTGCATTGGTTCTGAACATACGATTGAATTTCTTCGATGGAATGGGAGAGAGAACAAGCCATAATGCTTGTGTTAAAATGAAAATAGTGTTTGGGTTTAAGTGTGAAAATATTTGGTAATGGGGTGTTTTATTTGTAGGGAGAATTTAAATTTAATTAAAAAAAGTTTTAAAAAAAAGTGTCATCGTTAACCCCAAAGGGAGTGTTTTGAAAAGTGAGTGTTTTGAAAACTAAACTAGTAGTCTTTTTTTTTTTTTTAATAAAGGTAAAACTTTATTAAGGAAAGCCAAAAAAGGCAAAGTTACAAATAAGAACACAAAGCAACAAGACATTTTAGGACACATCCCTAAAAATGCCAGCTTTGGCTCAAAAGCTCATGGCCATGGACAAATCCCATGCTCAGAAACATACCTAACTACCATTCAGAATACAAAAGGAAATAAAAGACAATAATAACATAAGTAAAAAACTAGTGAGACCATACCATAATGAAAAGCCCCAGCATACTCTGAATCCATAGTACCTAAAGAGACCAATCTAAAGGTACTAATCCATCACCATACACTCAGGATCTCCATAGGCTGGGTGGTATGTGCTTATTCACATACCTTTTATTCACCATTATTAGACTATTTTAGACCAAAAACTAACGCGAAAAGCCAAAGATATCGTGTTTTTGTGTTTATGACTGTGCAGGTATGGATATTGCTAAAACATCACAAAAAGCAACCTAAAAGCCCAAAAAGAGCACGAGATGTGGAAAAGAGTTTGAAAGAGAAGCAAAAGAAGAAATCTACTCATGAAAAGCCCGTGAAGATGAATTATTTCTCAAAGGCTCAAGAAAGTACAAGAGACACTTAATCAAAGCTCATTGATGATTATGAAGCTATAACTTTCTAAATCCGAGCAAGTGATCACTTTTACATTATTGAAGATCTTTGGAAAGCTCGTCAACTCATCACCTCAAAGTTACAAGGACTATAGTCGTGTTTTAGAAAGTTAAGATAGTGTCGTATCTCTAGTTTATGCTTTGTATGAACAAAATTATAAAGACTAAGGGGCTAAGTGCAAAATGTAAAACAAGGGATTAGTCACCTAGACTCCCTTAAATACCACCCCATGGCCTCATTTAGTCTTGGTTAGAATTTAGTTTATTTTCATGTTGTAGTGTAAGGTTTTAATGCAAGCTTTTTATTTTCATGTCCAAGTCTTTTACTTTGCTTATTTCCTAGCTTATTTGCATCTCCTTTTCATCTTATTCAAGCTTCTTACTTCTATCTTGATTCAATATAAGCTTATATAAGTCTTGCACCACCTTTGCATGAAAAGAAATTTTCGTGCCTTATGATTATGACTTGAGCTTATTTGGGTTTTGTTAGTTTGTGAGAGCTTTTGTTTCGTTTTTGTTTAGCTTATTTACAAGTTTCCAAGTCGTTATCTTTAGCTTTTTAATCTTTATTTTGAGTCTAAAAATGATTTTTAGTTACAAGCCCTAGAAATATGTTTTGCTTATTTTGATTAGTTGTGTTTTCTATAGCTTATTTTGAGTATTGGTTTTGCTTAATATTGAGTTTAAATAAGTTTTCATTAAGTTTTTATAAAAATTTCACGTAAAAATATGTCCAGTATGTTAATTGGGGTTTAGTAGTGAGTTAGTTGATTTTTCTAGATAGCGAGTTTGGTTATTAGGGTTTAATAGCGAGTATGCTATTTATTTTAGGTCTAGCGAGTTTAATCTTGGCTAGAATAGCGAGTTTGATATTGGCTAAACCCTAGCGAGTTTCATATTTAGTTTTTCATAGCGAGTTTGGTCAAAAATTTAGAATAGCGAGTTTGGTTTTGCAAGATTGGTAGCGAGTTTGGGGTCACATAGGTTAGCGAGTTTCCTTTTAATTTGCATAGCGAGTTTTATTTTTCTTTTGTAGCGAGTTTTGTTATTTAATAGCGAGTTTGGTCCTAAGTTTAAATAGCGAGTTTCATATTTATTGTGTCTTAGCGAGTTTAGAATTTTATTACTTTAGTTTTCGAGTCTTAGTCTTTTATTGTCGTGTTTTGTTTATTTCTAAAGTAGTTTGTGTTAGGGTCTATATACGCCGTATATGAATTATAGCCTATGCGGAGTATATGCTCTCATTAAGTTTTATGTTTTTGTTTTGTTTGTCTATGCCGTATATGGAAGTAAACCATTACGCCGTATATATGTCGCGAGTCAGTTTCCTTATTTTAAGTTTAAGATGGTTCTAGATGTAATTTAGTTACTTTCTCCCCAAGTTTGGCTTTCCTATAAATATAGGGGGTTGGGTTTATTGTTTGGTATATTGGAAATCCTTAATAAAATTGTCTTTTAGAGTCTTTACTCTTGTTTAGGTTTTATTCCCGCAAGGTGCGCCTTGTTTATCACCCTTAGATTAGGGTTTGTCTAAATACGCTTATGGGCGTCCTGTGTCAGTTGGCATTAGAGCTTCTTAGTATCCTAGTGGTAATTGGTGTAGAAGGTTCTACTTTAATTAATGTCTAAAGCTTGTTAGCATCCTAGATGGTGAATGAAGTAGAAGATTCAAAAACCCATACTGTTGGTTGGTGGGGTATGGTCTCGAGAGTAATAGATCATGGTTTTACCAAATCCATGAAAGAACTTGACAATTTTTAAACTATGCTAGAAGAACTACGTTCCGTGATCGTAGGTGGGGCATCAATCCACAAGAATCACGAGGGTAGCAATTATGGAGGTTCAAGAATTCGTCCGACCATAGGCGGATCTATTAACAATGGTAGGTGCAACCAATCCCCGTTCAACAATAGAAGGGTTGATGAATGGGAGGAAAGCATGGAGATGGAGATTTGACTACCAACAATCAAGTGATTTCATTCAAGATTTTCAATCAATAAAAAAGTATTTTCTTTAATTACTGAGAATTATGGGGTAGAAACTTGGTGTTAAGAAAATTGGTCAATTACTTTAACTTTCCAATAGAAACTTGTTTGGTTGGAGGTCATGAGATTTGCAGGATTCCGATCTCTATTGGTAAATTCTACAAGGAGGAGGTAATTTGTTATTTGGATGACATAGAGGATTGTCATATTCGGTTGGGAAAATTTTGGCGTTGCAAAGTTCAAGGTTTTTACGATTTGAAGCATTATCTATACCTTTTCTTATGGGAAGGAAAGAGAATTGCGATGATTCCATACGAAGACCAAAAACATGTACCAATAATCGAGGTTAAAGTTGGAGAAAATATGGTGAAGGTTCAAGTGTTGGAAGAACAAGAACATGTACCAATAGCCAAGGTCTTGATCGAAGAACCAGAGAAGACAAGGATTATAGAGTTTTAAAGAATCTTGAGGATGAAGCAACCGAATCCAAAGTTATTAAAGGTATAAAGGGTTGTAATTTTTATTTTGGGTAGATTGAGAAATTTGAATTAAAGAAACCAATAAAATTTTCAATGGAGAACAAAGAAATTAATTTTGTTGCAATTGGAGATTTTGTGATCGTTAATAAGAGGTATGCAATCCAACATTTGAGGTTATTGATGTGTGCTTATTCACACATCTTTTCTTGACCAAATTGAGACCAAAACACACACAAACTAACCATAAATGCCAAAGATATTGTGTTTTTGTGTTTGTGATCGTGCAGGAACGAATATTTCAGAAATTGGCACAAATCAGGCCAAAAAGGACAAAAACGAGCACGAGTTTGGAAAACGTGTCAAAAGCCAAAGCCGGGGAAGCAAATTACCACTTTTGATCTCAGATTGTCAAAACACACCTTGGGGAATCACAAAATGCCAGAAATAGTCCTTGGAGCAAAAGTTTGCAGAATTGGCAGAAATGGTCCCTCAACTTTCAGAAATTGACAGAATTAGTCCCTGTGCATTTATTTTGGAAGAAAAGTCAACAAAAGTCCTTGGGAATTCACAATTTTTCAAGATTGNCACGAGTTTGGAAAACGTGTCAAAAGCCAAAGCCGGGGAAGCAAATTACCACTTTTGATCTCAGATTGTCAAAACACACCTTGGGGAATCACAAAATGCCAGAAATAGTCCTTGGAGCAAAAGTTTGCAGAATTGGCAGAAATGGTCCCTCAACTTTCAGAAATTGACAGAATTAGTCCCTGTGCATTTATTTTGGAAGAAAAGTCAACAAAAGTCCTTGGGAATTCACAATTTTTCAAGATTGGTCCCTGGATAAAAAGTTTGAAGAAATTACAAGATTGGTCCCTGCAATTTCAGTATTGGCAATTTTAGTCCCTGGGAATTTCATTCATTTTTGGAAAATAATCAATATTGGTCCTTGGTCATTAAAATGTGACAAGTTTAGTCCATTGGAATACTTTGGATAGTTGGCAAAACAGGCCCCTCAGTTTTCAGCTTTTATCACTTTTGGTCCTTGGGCTAATAGTTACTACAAACCAAACTTACCCTTTTTATTAGTCCAAACCCAAAAGCTAAACCAAGCCCACCCTTTTTTATCCTAACCTGTGGCCCAACACACCCCTAGCCCACTAACACAAACCCACCCAATCCCGTTTTATAATAAAACCAGGGTCAAACCTCGTTTGACCATCACCCTTCCCTCCCACCTTCTTCCCCACTTGCCCTGCAACCATCACCTCACCTCCTCCCACCATCTCCATCACATCCCACCGCCCAAACCACTATCCACCTAACAAAACAAGCAACATTTAATGCCACCACCCCCCACAGGCCCCAATTGTAATTTTTTTATTTTGGCACCAAAATGAGTTAACGGTCAAGATTGAATTTTTATCATCCAATGGCTCAGGTTTATGATGGGATTTGTTCAGAGGACCAAGGGAAACCCTAATTGTCACTATAAAAGGAAGAAGAAGCAAGAAGACAGTGTGTGTAGTTTTAATTTAGTTTCATGTATGTCGAATTAGTTTAAAATCTTCAAGTTAATGTAATTTTCAGTTTAAAACAGTTGTACTCAGTGTTTTTAGTGTAATATAATCTTTCTTTAATCCTAATTGCAAGTTTTCCTTTGAAATCAGTTTATGCGAGTTTTTCTTAAAATCTCATGATCATTGTAATAGTTGTTGGGAATTTTAGAAGTTCCTACTGATGGAGTCTGCTGACAGGTTCCTACGGATGGTTACTGCTGAAGCTATAGATGGTTTCTGCTGATGAAATGGTTCCTGCGGAAGATTTGTTTCTATGGATATAGTGACTCCGTATATTTATTATTAGTTTGTTAGGATATGCATGAGCTATTTTAGGTAGTGATATGCATTGATCTTTTATTTATTATTGTATTAGGGTTCCTTGTGTATAAA
>LBNU01021843.1:51298-73040 GCA_014162995.1 Artemisia annua
CTCAAAAAGCATATTTTAATCAAAATCGTTTGCAAAAACAACATTTGATATGCTATTTTTGAGGGAGAGAAGAAGAAAATGATCAAAATATGATGTGGCAAAGTTGTATCTCACTCGAGCTCGACTCAGAATTGACCTAAGAATTGACGAAACAAAAAACCGTTAGTATTCGAAAGGATTTATCTGAGTAGATTGTACCGTTTCGAGAAACTCTTTCTAGACGTTACTTTGACGGGTCTAACTTCCTTTATGGAATGTTTACAACTTCAAGGTAGTTATTAGGGCTAGTTGTCACCTAAAAACTAACAATGCATCCCTTTAACTAAGCAACGTAACCGTGTCCCTCGGGTATATGTCTATTAAGAGTGGATCAATTCTAAAGTGCTAACTTCTCCCGCATGTGTTATTTTCCGCAAAATATTCACAAGCACATGTGGAGGGGGAGTATTTCATAAGAAAATAAAACCCTAAAAGTGTTATAAAATGTTTTTATTCACAAACACTTTGAGAGATTTTCAAATGAATGGTTTCAAAAGGCATCACTAGGATAGTCATGGAGTTATAAGGTGACTAAGGTTAGGAATAACCGTCCTATGATCCGCCTAAGCCGGAGGGATCTACCCAAGGACATCACCAATAGTTAGTATTTAGAAGTCCTTAGGTATGATTCGAAAAAGGAGTAATGAATGGAACGGAGAAAGAAGGGGTTGAAGAATTAAAAAGAAATGTTATGAAAAGGGTGAAAAGAAATGAGCCCTCCAAATTATTCAACCTTAGGGCAGACACCGGGTTCAATTCGTATGCTACTGGTTGTTGCTAAGGCGACACCGGTATTGAAGATAAAAGACGTCATGGACCCAGTGACGCATGCACTTTAACCTTCTAGCCACTCGAGTATCTCTCAAAAGATGCTTGTTTCATTCTCACGGGGAACCGTTGTAATCTATCGACCTTCTATTTAGAGTTGGTTGATATTGAAACAGGAGACCCTGCCCCAATCTCCGCATAGGAAACCATAAGTTGCACTAATTGAGTCTAGAGCCACGAGACACATCAAAGATCTCTTAGGAACACTTAGTAATCTTACATTGGTTGTCTTACATCAATGGACACCAACTGTAAATTATCGAGTCCTTCGCAGATCTTAGCAATCTGCCTAGAACGTTCATGAGGGATTTACTTAGGTATTTCTCAAATGATTGAACGGAAATCCTGCCAGGGTCAACATCAAACAGCCCTGACAGCAGGTCACTTCGGTAATTCCTTGTGGGTTACGCTTAGTGTTTACGATGGCATCAAACGGTCTACAGTCGTGGGGTGATCTCCAGCGACTCACCTAATCGTGGGTGTACTTAGTTGTGCCCGTGTAAGCTCCTTACGGGGTATCCGATTAGGAACGGCCTTGGCGCGAATTAGAAGGAGTCTTCACAATATGCTGTTGACGAATTCTAGTTCAAACCTGTAAGTACCGGTTGTTTTATTGCTAACTGTCTTATTTCAGGTACAAATGCTGTCTTGAACACCAACTTCCACGTGCTCATACATACATCAGAATGCCGATGAAAGCTCAAAGCCTTATCACATTTCAACAAGAAAGATTCTACCTCAAAATCATGAATCTTCAACACTAAAGACATAAGAGCTAAGAATGCATAACAACAACACCGTTAAAGATGTATGAGCATGTTGGAACGGAGCGAATCCCTTGGAGAGACGAAAAGTGACGAATGGCGGATTACTACTTCATCTATCGTTTTCACATCAACAAAGACAAAGATCAAAGAACGATGATATATTTCTACAACTATCATTTTGGAAGACGTCTAAAGCTATCAAAGTTAACATTCACAGTTTGAAGAACAAAAGACGTCTCGAAGCAACCTCGATGACCGTGACAAAGTTCTATCCATCAACAAATCTTCATGACCGATCCTTAGGGGGAGATTGTTAGGATCATAGTTTTCAACTATTCAGTCAAGTCTCGGTCATTTCAATAAATGTAATAGGTTGCTAGTATTATCACTTTTATTTACGTTTTAGCTTAATACTCGTATGGTTATAAGATGAGTCCAATAAGTGTCCAATGGGCTTGAAGCCCACGTTCTAGAAAGAAAAGGAAGGAAGGGAGTGTTGCCCTAATCCTCTCCTATATATAGGACACTATGTAACTCTTTAATATTGTTGGTTAATTTCATATCTTACGGAAACTCTTGTTCTTTCATCTTCTATATTGATCTTAATCAACCAAGTCTATTTCTCATCTCATTTCTTTCATTTGAATACTTGTGTTTACTAATACGGTGACCTAACATTTCCAAATAAATCGACTAAAATACGAAAATAAAATATTATACTCCCCACTAACTATTTTATCTTCATTAGTTAAAGACATTTTATTTTCCGACGACGTCTATTTCTTACGATATTCATTTATGATTATTTTCCATACTTAGTCTTGTGACTTCTTTGAACAACCTATGCTTCGTCATGTATACTTTTGCTATTGCATACTTATATATATACTTATACACTTTCCAAGAGCCAATACTTATAAACATTTAGAAAACTATTTAAACTCAAATGCTGCCACACAAGCAACAACAAAACAAACATGTTAAAACTTTTAAACTTATCTAAACTTCATCGAGTCTTAAAACTGAAACTGTGAACTAAACTTGCCATACTAATCTAGGTCGCGTGTCGGTGCCGCACACTATCATTACTTGACTTTCTCCTATCAAACTGCTAATTGTTGAGGTGAGTCATAGCCCCTCTTTTATCTATTTTGAACTCTTTGGGGGAGATACATGCTCGTCTTACTTACATCTTTTACTCGTTATCTTAAACACTTTACTAAATTGATGATACACTCTATTTGTTTATTGAAACATATTACATGTTACAAACCTGAACACAAGTATTTTTCTGTATGCTATCTTGATTGATATTGCCTAAGTTAACACCCTTGCCAGAAGTCCCTCATATCATGAACCATTAATCACTTGCGAGTGAAAGCGAATTTAGTGAATAGATCTATTGGCAGTTGACGCCCCATTTGAAGTTAGCCTGAAATGGTTACCAAATGCACTTTATTCGAATATAAATAGGAAGTTGGCAAACTCCTACGACGATGAGGGCACTATCACCTACATCATTCATGATGTAAGCTATTTATATCATTTATGATATCACCCTATGTTAAGGTTTGCGTGTCATGAGGCTTAGGGCAATATATTACACTACGATGCAATTATGTTATCGAACTGGAAAACTTGTGTTCCAATATTTTATGAAAACACTAGGGAATCACCCAATCAAACAATTTTATACAAACATTAAGGATTTACTCAGCTATCGACCTGAGTAATTCAACTGATTTTATACAAACACTATTGATTCACTCAACTATTGACCCAGTTAGGGCAAACAACAAACGAACTATGGGTGTACGACAACGTAACCCACTATTTACTTCATTATCTCACAAACTCGAATCACTTTAACTGTTTTTATATAAACTCTATGAACTTACCAACCTTTGTGTTGACACTTTTTAGCATGTATTCTCAGGTTTTCTAAGGTGATAACTTACTCTTGGAGGCACTTGGCAAACGGCATGGCATGGTCATAGATGACTCTGATACACAGTTGGGACCACTTCATTTATCTTATGGGCCTATTTCCGCAAAAATTTTGAAATATGTAAACTCATTGTTTTTAATAGTGAAATTTATTCTAAACGGTTGTGATAAAACTGTTCTTTGTACCTCATGTTATGATACCAGTTTAGTAGCACCCCAATGCATGTATGCTTCCGCTGGACCTGATTTTGGGGGTGTTACAGACATACAATACCACAACCCAATTGGGTAGAGAACTGATCCCATCCACCTGACTTGTTGCTGATACACTGAAGCAATGTGTGCACCAAAAATCTCCACATAGGACAGAACTGATTCTGGTGCCACATGTCTGTTGCTGTGCTTTGGTAGCCAACCTCTCTTAATCCAGCAAGGATATCTTCAGTGTTGGTATGGTAGACTCCTCCTTCATCATTCAACTGTAGCTGTGTTCTAATCAGTGATTCAGTCACCACATACTCTGTTCCTTCAATTGTTGCTACAATCTCTGTGTCAGACCTCTTAGCAGCCGTTGCCCAAAATTGTTTCACCAACGATTCATATATCACAGTTGGAGAATGTATTAGAGCATAATGAATCTTGGAACTCTGCAAAAACTCTACCATTGGATCATATTGCTCATGGCCTTTTGTCTTAGTCAGAAAAGCAACCTTGTTATGATCTTTCTTGACTTGAAGAGATGCAATGTGAAGATTTTGTGATGAGAGGTTACGACTTAATCAATTTTGGAATGGGTTTTAAACTGTTTGATGATGGAGTGAGTTATTTTGGGCAAAGTGATTCGAATTAGGTTATAAAAGGAAGTTACCCAATCGTGGCCAAGTATATCGGAACAGTTTGTTGACCATATCTGACGTGTAAAATAACTTTCAAAAACAACCCTTCAGCAGAAACAATGGTCAATCTGCTGATTGATAGTCAATCAGCAGAATCAATGCAAGTGTAAAAAATATCGTAAGTAAATATCTTGAGTTTTACTGTGCCACCGAACTCGCATTAATGACCATCAACCCTTGACTTTGTCTATAAAACAACCCCAAACCACTCGATACAGTTATCACTTTTCCCCAATTATCAATCAAACCCTAATTTCTCAATAAGCTCCCAATTACCATCTCAAATCTTTTTACAAACATGAATCCTATAGAGATATCATCCGATTCATCATCATCTTCAGAGAGCAATGGGTGGGGTAATTACTTTCCACCTAGATACCCTAAGAAACCTTGGCAAACCAGGGAAGAGGCTCGCAAAAAGAGGCACGACCTCAATGTTCCTTTACCTTTAACCTCTGATGAGGAATCTTCTGAAAATGAAGACCCATCATTCCTTCCTCCTCATGATCCCAAAAGAAATCATTTACCACCCTCTTCTTCGTCCATCCAATTGGCTTCTTCTTGCTCTCGAACAAGGACCAAAAGTGCCAATCCATCTTTACAACCATTGTCATTGCCTTTGTCAAGGAGATCTAACCCTCCACTTCCAAAATCAAGAGAGGTGGTGATTGGTCTTCCTGCTCCAAGATCAGGTGCTTCATACCGTGGACCCAAGGGAAAGGGCAAGAGGGCAGAGATGATAGAAAAAGGGAAAGGGAAAATGGAGTAGAAGATTGTGTGATGTTGCCAGAGACCAAATTTCGATACTATGATGTTGCCAGGGACCAAAAATAGGTTCTTGAGCATCATCAACGTTTTCATCAATCCATCCTTCCATTTCACCTTCAGCTTCTTCATCGTACTGGACATGCATATCCACCAGGCTTTCGCAATATGATTGATAGAATTTTAGGATTTTTGTAGTTGAAAATGTATAGGAATGATCTTAATTTACTTTTGAATTTGTTTGTACTCTGTAACTTGTTTCTTGAATGAATGAAAAACTTGAATTAGTATTTTACAACACTTCTTGTCTTTCTCTTCAGTATATGTAATGAGTATCACTTGTATTCCACTTCAGTAGAAACAGAAGTAATCAGTTGTATATACTTCAGTGTAAACAATGAACATCACTTTTTTCCTTCTTCAGTAGAAACAATAACTTCTTCAGAAGTAACAATAACTTCAAGTTACAAGACCTTGTTCCAAACAATCCAAAACAGCAACTACACAGACCTGTATGCTGTGAAACAAACACATAAAAGCAAACCAAACAAACAAACTAATATGCTAAGAAACACATTAGATGGTTAGTGTTAGAAATCTAAAATTATACAAGATTTACAACAACATTCAATCGTCCCCTGAGGCATATGCCTCCCCTGAGGCTTATGCCTCCCCTTAAACATTGCATTTAAGGGTTAACCATCCCAATGTGGACAACTAAGTGTTGAAACCTAGGTCCATCAAAAGCTTTAGTCAATAAATCTGCCACATTTTTATCTGTGTGAATTTTAACCACATTTATCAAATGTTTTTTATATGCATCTCTTATAAAGTGGTGTCTTATCTCAATATGCTTTGTTCTATTGTGAAAAACTGGATTTTTAACAATGCATATGGTACTTTGATTATTAATAAAGATTGTGGTGGTCATGAAGTTAAACCCATAATCCAGCAACTGATTTTGTATCCAAAGTACCTGCCCACAACAATTGGCAGCAGCAACATACTCTGCTTCAGTAGATGAGGTAGCAACAATAGTTTGTTTCTTGCATTGCCAAGAAATCGATCTTCTCCCAAGAAATTGGCAACCTCTAGTTGTGGACCTTCTATCCAAATTTGCACCAGCATAGTCACTATCACTATAGGCTTCCAACTTGAAAGGGGACTCTTTTAGGTACCAAAGACCTAGATTAGGCTGGCCTTTAAGGTACTTGAAGATCTTTTTGACTGCATTCAAGTGAGAAGTAAGTTGAGTAACTTGATGACTTGAACAAGCACTCACAGCAAATGTAATGACAGGCCTAGAAGCTGTCAAATACATCAATGAATCAATCATAGATCTGTATAGGTGAACATTCACAGCTGGATCTGATTCAATGTTGTTCTTTGGTTTAGGAGCTTCATAAGTTGTAGTGGCAGTTCTAACACTTTCCATACCAAACTTTTTCAAAATGTCTCTCACATATTTCTCTTGATGGATAAATATGCCATTTGGTTTCTGCTGAACCTGTAGACCCAAAAAGAAAGTAAGCTCCCCCATGGCACTCATCTGAAATTCACCCTTCATTAAGTCTTCAAATTCCCTGCACCAAGCTTCTTTGGTGGATCCAAAGATAATGTCATCCACATAAACTTGCACAAGTATAATATCCCTTGAATCCTTCTTTAGGAAGAGTGTTTTGTCAATGGCACCTCTCCTGTAGCCATGCTCCAGCAGAGACTTTGAGAGCCTAGCATACCATGCCCTTGGTGCCTGATGTAAGCCATAAAGAGCTTTGACCACCTTATAAACATAGTCAGGGTGATCTGGATCTTCAAAACCTTTGGGTTGAGTGACATATACTTCTTCTTCAATCTCACCATACAAGAATGCACCTTTGACATCCATCTGATACACAGTAAAGCCTTTGTAAGATGCATAGGCCAAGAAAATCCTAATAGCCTCAACTCTAGCAACAGGTGCAAAAACTTCATCATAATCTATTCCCTCTTCTTGCCTGAACCCCTGAGCCACCAATCTTGCCTTGTTTTTGACAACTATACCCCTTGCATCTCTTTTATTCTTCAAAATCCATTTTGTCCCAATAGCATACTTCCCATCTGGTAAAGGAACCAATATCCAAACCTGCTGATTCTTGAATTGTTGCATTTCCTCTTGCATTGCCTCAAGCCAACTATTATCTGCAAGTGTTTGTGGAACACTGGTTGGTTCCATTTGGGAGAGAAAAAAAGCAACCAGACATTGTTGAAAGTCTGTATGATTGTCTCTCTGCTGCTGGGAAACATAAGACATAAAAGCAACTTCTCCATACTTTGTCTTTTTCACAGTGCTTCTAGTTCGAACAGGATCTTTAGGATCACCTAGTATATTCTCCATAGGATGATTACTGTGAATCCTTTTTGTAGCATTAGGGTTGACATCAATGGTTTTGTCAAGATTGGTCACATTTGNGGAAACATAAGACATAAAAGCAACTTCTCCATACTTTGTCTTTTTCACAGTGCTTCTAGTTCGAACAGGATCTTTAGGATCACCTAGTATATTCTCCATAGGATGATTACTGTGAATCCTTTTTGTAGCATTAGGGTTGACATCAATGGTTTTGTCAAGATTGGTCACATTTGGTTCAAAATCACTATCATAGGAAGAGGAAGTGAAGGTGCCAGCTTTGGGTTGGTGATTACCAAGATCTGTAGGACTTGGAAATCGTGTATATGGTTCCCGAAAGTCTTTTGACACGCGAGCAAAAATAGGAGTAGAAACAGGTTGAACATCAGCAGGAATGAAGTTATCAGAAGAAACAGGAGAACTGTCAGCAGAATCCTGATTTCCACTGATGGCTTGTGCTGATTGTCTCAGAAGTGTTTAAGCACCTTGAGTAATCTTTGCACCAAGTTTCTCAGCTTCTTGAGTAGCAGCATGTTCTTGTGTCATGAGCTTAGCAAGATCCTCTGCATAGTGTGATTCATCTTCATCCTTCTTAGAAGTATCTTTTGCACTGTTTCCTGCAAAATGGTTAGGAGGAATGGAAGGTACAACAATAGTTAGCTCATCAAACTCAGACTCATCCTCTGAGTCATCATCCAGTACACCTGCATTGTTAGAAGGAGAATCTTTTGGACCTGCAGATTGGTTAGCAACAAATCTGGTATACCCCAAAGAATCAGTTAAGTAATCCAGGTCAAAATACCAATCATGACCATAACCTTGTACATTAGGTTTTTCTTCTAGGTATCTTAGATTAAGAGTCTCCTCTATCCTTTTAGCATTCAGGTTATATACCCTATAAGCCTTACTATGAGCTGAATATCCCACAATGTATCCCTCATCAGCCTTGCCATCAAATTTCCCAAGTGGGTCACTGGTGTTCAAAATGGTCACATGACAGCCAAAAGGTCTTAGGTAATGAATAGAAGGAACTTTCCCTGTGAGAAGTTCATAAGGTGTCTTTGAATGAGGTCTTGTGATAGAGACCCTGTTCAGAACATAACAAGCAGTGCTTACTGCTTCAGTCCAGAACATTGTGGGTAGCTTAGAGTCTGCAAGCATGGATCTTGCTGCCTCTATTAAGGTTCTATTCTTCCTCTCAGCAACCCCATTTTGTTGTGGGGTCCTGGGATTGCTATAGTCCCTTTTTATCCCTTTAGAGTTACAAAGGTCTATTAAAACCACATTTTTGAACTCTGTTCCATTATCACACCTTATACCTTTAACCTTTTTATTTAGCTGGTTTTCAACTAGGGTAATAAAATCTTTTAAAATTGGAGATGTTTCATCTTTAGTTTTCAAAAAGAATACCCAGCAAAACCTGCTATAATCATCAGTGATCACCAAACAGAAGTACTTATGATCAATACTTCTTACTTGAGTTGGACCAAAGAGGTCCATATGCAGCAACTGAAGTGGTTCTGTGATATTGCTCACTGCTGTAATGGCTTTGTAAGAGGCTCTGTGTTGTTTTCCTTTGTTGCAGGCAACACAATTGTGTTCATTGGTGAAGACCTTGGAAGGAAGCCCTTGAACAAGACCAAGTTTAGACAGCTTGTTGATGGTCTTGAAATTCACATGAGCCATCCTTCTATGCCATTTGGTAGATTCATCCAAGGAAGCTTTAGCCACCAAACATGTTAGATCACTGTCAGGTTGTACCTCATTTAAGTTGAATGTGTACAAATTATTGCTTCTTGGAACCCTCAGCAGAATTGGTGTATCTGCTGGAAGTTGGAAGTCTTTGTTGAGTACCAGACATTCATCTTCTGAGAAGAAAACTTTGTTCTTTTTATCACAAATTTGTGACACTGAGAACAAATTGAAGTGCTGCAGTTCCTTCACATAAAGTACATTTTCAAAATCCAGCATGGGTGTTCTGATAGTTCCTTTTCCTGTGATTCTACCATTTCCTCCACCAAAGGTCACATTTCCTCCACTTGCAATGGGTATAAAGTTAATCATCTTTTCTCTGTTTCCTGACATGCTCCTTGAACAACCACTATCTACTATGCCAACTTCTTTACTTAGTAATGGATGATCCTACAATAACAACAAAAAAATACAAAATATAAGTACACTTTGGAGACTCAAGTCATTACTGACTTGAGCCTGCCTTGTGGATCATAAGAAGTAGGCCATGTAGATGTATAAGATCCACCATTGTTCTTGGATCTTCTTTGATAATTAGATCCCCAGTTAGTCCAAGAACAACCTGCTGAGGGCTTAACAGCAGTATCCCATGGTCCCCCCAACCCATATACATAGGTTGATAATAACTAGGCCAATAACCATTCTGATAATAAGACGAAACAGATCTAGGGAATGGTCTTGCAACATGTCTTTTCCTATATGATGAAAAAGTTCTATCAGCAGAAACTGATGCATCAGCAGATGCTGATTTATCAGCAGTATTGTATCTGCTGTTAGATTGAGTTGCTTGTGGAATATAAGCAGGTATGTCATCAACACGTTTCCACATTTGTCTAGTTGTCTTAGCACAATCACCCATTCTTTGCTCATGAAACTTACAATCCTTAATTAAATGAGATTTGCTTCCACACACAAAACATTTCTTCTTTCTAGAAGATTTATCAACAAAAGAAGTTCTATTGAAAGCATTCAAACCACAAACATTAACAGAATTGTTTTTGACAGAATTAACATTATTGTTTTGCAAAGAATTAAATAACAAGTCTTCAGTAGAAACTGTCTTTGAATGAGATTCATCAGCAGCAACTCCTAGAGGCTTGTTTGAGGACTTGGGTGAAGGCTTGAAAGAGGTCTTGGGAGGGTCTGACTTATCACTTGAATCACAGCTTTCATAGGCAGTAGACCCTTTTTCAGAAGACTTGTCACTGCAAGAGACAGAGTCAGCATCATTAGTAACAGGGTCAGATAAGTCACTTGACTTTTTGCCATATAAATGATGTGATCCATCAAAGTCAACTGTAATGGATAGGTCAATGGGCATATGTTCTCCTCTAATGGGACCAGGGACAGCATGTAATGTGCCTTCTTTAACATAGTTTGCTAATCCTGCTGGTGTAGTTTTTCTACTGTCATCCCTAGCTTCTAATCCTACATATTTCTTAAAACCTAAACCTATACCAGAATTTACAGCTTGACAACCATACAAACTTCTAGCTAAGTTATCACCTGATATTAACCACTTCTTTTGTGTAGCTATTTCATTATCTAGCTTCTCTTGAAGAACTTGTTTATCAGATTCTAAATTAGCTTTTAACTTCTTAGTATAGATTAACTCATCTTGAGCACATTTTAATTCCTGTTTCAACCCTTTTATTTCCTCCTCATAAGCAACTTGATTCTTTTGAAACCAAATCTTTTGTTTTTCTACTATCTTTAGACCACGTTTATATGACTCAAGGTCTTTATAACACTCATTATATTTAGGTTTCAATTCATCATATTGTTCTTTAAGTTCATTATATCTTATACTACAACCAAACACACAGTTATGTACCTGAGAGATGCCCATAAGAGCAAATTGATCATGAGAATCCTCTGAAGTACAGCTTGCCAGCAATCCACTCTGATCACTATCACCATCACTCCTCTCATGAGCCTTCCAGTCAACATGATCATCCAGAGTGATCAAAGCTGTGGGATATCCAGTTTTTGCAGTATCAACTTCCCCTTGTTTCTGCTGATAGGTAGAATACCTAACCTCATCAGTAGATTTCCTATCCTTGCATTCTCTAGAGAAGTGACCCATTTGACCACAAGTGTAACACTTGATCTTCCTTCTGTCAAACCTGGCTGAATCCCTGCCATTGAAACCAAACTTCCTCCCAGCCTTTTTCTCAAATCTCTTGATGCTTAATGAAAGCATAGCCACCTGCCACTTCAAGTTCATCTCTTCCATATCCAATGGATCCACCTGTTCAAAGTCCTCATAGGAGAGTTGCTGCTGAGATTCACAATCAGCAACAAAAGAGTGAAGTACATCTTCCAACACACTACCAGAAGAATGTGATTTGGTTGGTGTGTATGAAGATGATGCAGATGAAATTGGACTTGAACTAGGAGGCATTATATTGGAGGTGGAACCAACAAAAGCTGAGTAAGTGGGAGTAGATGAACGAATAGGACTTTTGACATCTGGTACAAGAGTTTTGAGCTTGTTGTACAAATCATCAAAACTCATCATGTCCAATCCACCCTTAGCTTTGAGTGCAATGCTTACTTGAAGCCATGATGGAGGCAAGGATCTTAAGAATTTAGCATTGCAATCTTCATTGTTTGGCCTTGCCTTCAGCTGATTCAATTGGCTCAGAATCTTATGAAATTTGTCATAACCCTTGTGGATACCTTCTTCCTCAGTGATCTGAAACTCTTGAAACTGCTGCTTCAGCATTGACTTCCTCATCCTTCTTGACTCATCATTCCCACCAAATCTAGCTTTAATTGCCATCCAGAGATCCTTTGCATCAGTCATGAAGTGAAAGTCACCCAAGTGATCTGGTGGTATAGCTTGAAGAAAAATAGTTCTCACTTTATTTTCCCTCTGAAGAGCAAGAACCTCTTCAGCAGATGTAGGATCAAGATAGTATATTCTACCATCTGCGTCAGTGCTAGTCCTCTTTGGGCTGTTACCTTTAAGGACCACCTTCCAAAGATTATGATCAATGTTGGTAATCCAGTTCTGCATCTGCATTGCCCAGAGTTCATACTCTTCTTTTTTAAGGTAGGGGAATTTTGCATTGCTGTTAGTGAGAGTGAGGTGATGAAGGGACGCTGTGTTTTGATTGTGTGTTGTATCTGACTCAGTGTCAGATCCAGGCATGATGTAAGGTTGTGTTGTTGAGGAGTATGTAAAAAGTTGATGTTCTCAGTATCAAAGAGACTCTCCCGAGGCTCTGATACCACTTGTTGAAACTAATACCCTTGATAGATCTTGTATCTCTCGTTGATCGTTAGCAGTGTCTATGTAATCACAAACACTCTAATAGAGAATCTCCAAAGCTTGTATTCTAATGTGGAAAACAAATACAAACAGAAAAAATGAATACTAAGAACGTTTAATCCTCTATGGATCTTTTATATATTAAGAACTTGTTTTTCAAAACTCTTATATCATAGAACATAAACTTGTGTTCCTTTTATAGACAAGGAACCCTAACCTAAACCGTTTCACAAGAAACGTATATTCTATAAACTCTAAACAATATGCATTATCTTTTCCTAATATTACTCATGCATATCCTAACTATATTATAAAAAACGCGGTTTAACTCTATCCGCAGTAACTAAATATGCTGAAGCTTAGCCTTCAGCAGAAACACTTATTCAGTAGAATCCATCTCTTCAGCAGATTCCATCAGCAGCTACCATCAGCAGAATTCTTACTTAGCAGAATTCCCAACAATTAAGTATTTTAAGGCCGAATGATCCGTATACACTATGCACTTTTTCAAAAGAAGATAAGGTCAAAACTTTTCAAAGGCATATATGACGGCTAACATCTCTTTCTCAGTAGTCATGTAATGAGATTAAGCGTCATTCATTGTTTTACTTGCATAGTGTATCGGCTGAAAATACTTGTTCTTTCGTTGCCCCAAGACCGCCCCGATAGCATAATCGCTAGCATCGTACATAAGCTCAAAAGGCAAGTCCCAATCGGGGGCAACTAAGATAGGAGCCTCCGTTAACTTCTTCTTAAGAATATTAAATGCATCAATGCACTCATTTGAGAAGATAAACGGAGCATCTTTTTCAAGAAGGTGGGTCAAAGGTCGGGCTATCTTAGAGAAATCTTGAATAAAATGTCGGTAAAAGCGGCATGACCGAGGAAACTTCGAATTCCCTTGACGGTCGTGGGATGAGGTAGTTTTGCGATCACATCGACTTTAGCTCTATCAACCTCAATCCCGGCCTTAGAAATCTTATGGCCAAGGACTATACCCTCTTTAACCATAAAGTGACATTTCTCCCAATTTAAAACCAAGTTAGTATCTTCACATCGTTGGAGCATTTGTTCTAAATGGGAGAGACAAGACGTAAAAGAATCACCATATACCGAAAAATCATCCATAAAGACCTCCATTGTTTTCTCGATCAAATCGTGAAATATGGCCATCATGCACCTTTGGAACGTGCCCGGAGCATTGCATAAACCAAAAGGCATACGTCGATAAGCAAACGTTCCATAAGGGCAAGTAAAAATGGTCTTTTCTTGATCCTGGGGATCAATCGGGATTTGAAAATAGCCAAAAAAACCATCAAGAAAACAATAGAACTCATTTCCCGCAAGACGTTCGAGCATTTGATCCATAAAAGGAAGCGGGAAATGGTCTAAGTTTGCGGTAGTCGATACACACTCTCCATCCGGTGACGAGACGTGTGAGAATTAACTCATTATCATCGTTCTTTACAATGGTAATACCACCTTTCTTCGGAACACAATGAACCGGGCTAACCCATGGGCTATCAGAAATGGGGTAAATCATTCCAACGTCGAGTAATTTGATAATTTCTTTTTTAATCACTTCATGAATTTTTGGGTTAACCCGTCGTTGTTGTTGGACGGAAGGTTTGAAATTATCTTCATGTAAAATCTTGTGAGTACAAAAACGAGGGTCTATGCCCTTGATGTCGGAAATTTGCCAAGCGATGGCACTCTTATGCTTCTTAAGCATATCTAAAAGATGGTTCTTTTCCTCATCTTGAAGGAATTTAGAAATGATAACGGGATATTTGTTGGTTCCTTCTAAGAAAGCTTACTCAAGATGAAGAGGTAACTCCTTGAGCTCGGGCTCAGGAGGTTTTTCGTTAGATGGCTCAACTTCTTTGACTTCTTTGACTTCTTCAACATAAATGTCCTTTGGAAGGAGAGGAGAAAAAGGATCTTCATTCAAAAGTTGTTCAGGCAAAAGAATATCTCCCTCTGGATCGTAATAAGAATCATCAACATCCGGTGCGTCGATAACAAGAAAAGCATTGACGTATTCCAAAAAGAAATCACTTTCCTCAAACGGATTGAGGGAAGGGGAAGAGTCGGCTACAATAGGTTGAGAAGAAGGAGTGGGATTGCCACTCGAAGAATCATGAGAAAAACCGAGTAATTCTTGAGAATACTTCTCCGAAACTTCATCAATAACATCAACACGGTTTACGGACATGCAATCATCGGTAGAGGAGTATCTCGACGTTTGAGCCAAGTTAAACGTGATGGCTTCATTACCATTTCGCAAAGTAATTTCCTCATCATAAACATCAATCAATGCACGGCCCGTCCTTAGGAAACCTCTCCCGAGAATGAGAGGAACCCTTGGATCAGGATCAAAATCAACAATCACAAAATCGGCAGGGAAATGGAATTTTCCAACATTAATAATGACATCCTCGGCGATTCCAATGAGATGAGACGTAGATCGATCGGCGAGCTCGAGGTTCATGCACGTGGGAGTAGGATCGGGAAGAGACAATTTCTTCCACATCGACTTAGGCATAAGGTTAATGCTAGCACCCAAATCGGCTAGGGCGAAGCATTGAACCATCCCCGGAAAATTACACGGAATTAAGAACTTGCCGGGATCCCCAAGCTTTTCGGGAAGCTTCTTAAGGAGAACCGCGAAACAATTTTCATTCAAAGGCATTTTCGTCATTTCAAACAATTGTTCTTTGTTATTCAACAAATTTTTTTTATCATCGACGCAAATTTTGGCATCAAAACAACAGCATCCGCTAGACTTAAATCAAAGCAAAGATCTTGAAAGATTTTATAGAATTTTTCCATTTGGTGGTTTATTGTCTCACGGTGCTTTTGATCGTTTAAACGCGAAGGATAAGGAAGTTTAGTTTTAATTGGTTCTTCTTGTTCAAAAGTGACTTTTTCCTTTCCTTTAGACACATTTTCTTTTTCTTTAGACGTCTGGACAACCGGAGCTTCGATGTTTTCGGTACTTCCATTATTAGTAGGAAGTTCCGTATCCGTTGTCGCCTCCGTTTCACGGTCGAATACCTTGGGAGGAAGAGAAGAAGAGGTAGCTGGAGCCATAGGTCCATCATATGAAACACCACTACGTGTCGTGATCGCCTTAACATCGCCCCTCGGGTTAGCGATCGTGTTGCTTGGAAGAGACGTAGTACCCGAGCCCGAGGGTCGATCATTTAAAGACTTCTTAATATCAAGGATCTCCTTAGCCAATATCTCTTGAGTTTTCATTATTTGCTTAGGAATCTCATCCGAGGGCGATGGATGTTGAACAACATTTTGATTATGATTATTGAAATTTTGCCCTCGGTTATTTTGATGAAAACCTTGATTATGATTTTGAAAATTTCCATGATTTTGATTTCCATTATTAACATTTCCATGATTAGCATTCTGAAAATTCCCTTGATTCGGGCCTTGGTTATGATTCTCTTGGTTTTGAAAACCCCGATTTTGATTATACCCTTGGTTTTGATTGTGAAAACCATAATTTGTTTGATTTTGATTTTGATTGACTTGATTATTTCGATGTGGCACAATTTGATTTTGCGGTTGGTTATTAAAGCCGGGTGGTGGTCCAAGATAATTGTTCGAACGGTAGCTAAGGAGATTCCGATCTCCTTGGGGTTGGTAACCGTTACCACCCATATTTGTAGCATACACGCTCTCGTGACAAAGGCACCGGTTGCCGGACACTCATAGTACGGGTGTGGACCACCACATGTTTCACAATTTTGATTAATCACATTTACTTGACGGTTATTATTCTGATTCTGATTTGTGAAAACATGTAAAACGTCATCGAACTTCTTATTAAGAGCCGCAATTTCTGCATTGGAAGACGTGGTAGATCTCGATGACTCGTCCTTCTCGGCAGAGGAATCCCAATAATTGTGATGGGCTGTCATGTTCTCGATGAGATCATAGCACTCTTCGGGGCGTCTTTTCATAAAAGTACCACCCGCAGCAGCATTGATCATATCACGATGACGTAAAGTTAAACCATTATAAAACGTATCAATAATTGTGACGAGCAACATATTGTGATTCGGACATCGATCAATTGAAAGCTTATAACGTTCCCATGCCTCGAATAAGGACTCATCGGGACGTTGTCGGAAATTGCTTATGTCGTTTCTTAATTTCGTTACCATCGATGGTGGAAAATATTTTGCCAAAAATTTAGAAACCATTTCATTGAACGTATGAATAGAATTCGTCGGAAGCGAATCAAACCAAGCGATGGCATGATGCGCCAATGAAAATGGGAAAAGATAGAGACGAAGAGCATCATCGGTGACACCATTTTTTTCATACTTTGGGTGATAGTTAAAAATTTATCAAGATGCTTATTTGCATCATCACCCGGTAAACCATGGAATTGGCAAAAATTTTGTACTTGTTGAATCATGTGATGCTTAAGTCCAAAATCCGCCGGTTCAATATTGACGGGGGCAATCGGGCCACCACGTCCAAACATAGTTGGGTGACATAACTCCTCCATCGTACGGAGATCGGGAGGAGGTTGAGGTCCACCCGGAGGGTCCTCATTTAGATTGTTGTTATTCATTTCCCCAACATTTGGGAAAATAACACGGTGTGTGTGATGTGTGCTATTTTACACATACTTTTGACCTTAGTTTAAGTGATATAAAGACCAAAAACTAACGTGAAACGCCAAAGATATAGTGTTTTTGTGTTTGTGACTGTGCAGGAAAGGATATTGCATAAATGGCATGAAAACCAACCAAAAAGCCCTAAACGAGCACGAGATTTGGAAAAGAGTCAAGAAGCCGAGTCAACGATGAAATTTGCTTAAGTAAAGCCCGTGACGATGTTTTCATTACTTAAAAGCTCATGAATATGAAAGAGACACGTAATCGAAGATTAAAGATGATTATCATATATAAGCTTCCCAAATTCAAGCAAGTGATCACTTTTATATCATTGAAGACTTTTTGAAGACTCGTCAACATATTTCCTCAAGATTACAAGGACTAAAGTTTACTTTTTAGAAGTCGTTTAGTAGTGTAATAGAAGTTTATGTGTCATTTCATAAACAATATGAGTTGAGGGGGCTAGATGTAAAAGGAATCCACCATGGATCCCTTAAATACCACCCTTAAGCTTCATTTTGAAGCTAGTCTTCATTTTTATTTTAGTCTTTAATTTCCTTTTAATTTTATGTCATTTATTTTCTTGTCATTTATTTTAATGTAAGTTTTATTTTAATGCACTTTTAATTTTCATGTCTTAATTTACTTATTGTCATTTAATCTTTATTGTCTTAATCTTTACAAGTTCTTTCTTAATCTTTACAAGCTTTTATAAATTTTCTTATCACCTTTGCATGATTTTTATTTTAGTCGCATAAAAAAGCTTATGGGCTAGGGCTTGCAAAACAAGTTGTGGCTTATTCGCTTATTTTTTAAGCTTATTTAGTGTTTTATAAGTGTTTTTTTTATTAAGCTTGTTTTAGATTTAAGTGGTGTTAAATTTTTGTCACGTAAAAAAATAAGTTCAATATAAAAAATTTTAGGGTTTAGCGAGTTTTGATTCTAGCTTAGCGAGTATGTTTTTTTAGGGTCTAGCGAGTTGGGTCCATTCCTAGCGAGTATTACATTTGTTCCTAGCGAGTTGGGATCAAGACCTAGCGAGTTTGGGTACATGATAGCGAGTATGCTATCTTTGTAGCGAGTTTCGTCTTGGCTACTAATTTTCTAGCGAGTTTGGAACCATTCCTAGCGAGTATGATTTCTATTCCAGCGAGTATTGTTTTCCAGACTTAGCGAGTTTCATAAACTGTTCTAGCGAGTTTGGGCATTTTTTCTTAGCGAGTATCACTTTTAAGTTCTTGGGAGTTTGGAGTACAAGTTATAGCGAGTATGGTCATATCTACATAGCGAGTTTGAGTCTTTTTGTGTCGAGTTAAGTTTTCTTTTGAGTCGAGTTACGTTTTCTAGATTGCATCTCTTATTTCTTTTATAAGCCGAGTTAGGCTTTTGTTCACTTCATCGTTTCAACGAGTGGAGTCTTGTTGGGTTCATTCCTAAACGAGACTCCGCCGAATTTTCTTTAAACTCTTTTAACTTAGTTTATTTTTCTTTTCACTTGTTTTATTTTCTTTTAAACATTTTCGTTTCTTTTCTTTCATTTACTAAATCTAAAGACCAAAAACATTTTACTTTCTTAGTTTACCTTTTCTTACTTTTATTTTGTTTAATCTTTCTTTCTTTCTTTCATTTCATTCATCGTTTATGTTTTCTTTTCTCATTTATTTTAGTTTCCTTAAACACGTTTTTTCTTTCGTTAAGATTTAAATAAACACTTAGCGAGTATGTGTTTTTTTTTAGGGTCCAGCGAGTTTGAGTTTGAGTCTAGCGAGTATCAAGTTAGGGTCTAGCGAGTTGGGTTTATGGTTCCAGCGAGTATGACATTTTAGGACCTAGCGAGTTTGGTCCCAAAAATCCTAGCGAGTAAGGCAACAAAATTCTTAGCGAGTATGGGATCCTAAGTCCTAGCGAGTTTGTATCCTAGTGAGTTTGGTGCTTAGAATTCCAGCGAGTATGGTCGTTTTTAGGTAGCGAGTTTGGTTTTCATTTTGTGTCAAGTCTTAGTTTTTCTTGTGTCGTGTTTTGTTTGTTCCTTAAGCCGAGCTAGGCTTATTTACACTCCATCGTTTATCGAGTGGAGTTTACTTTTATTAATTTCTTACCGTTACTCTGCCGAATTTTCTTTAAATTCTCTTAACTTAGTTTATTTTTCTTTTCACTTGTTTTATTTTCTTTTAAACATTTTCTTTTCTTTACTCTTATTAGTTTAATCTAAAAAACCAAAAACATTTTACTTTCTTAGCTTACCTTTTCTTACTTTTATTTTGTTTAATCTTTCTTTCTTTCTTTCATTTCTTTTATCGTTTATGTTTTCTTTTCTCGTTTATTTTAGCTTCTTTAACAAGTTTTACTTCTTTTAAGTTTTAAATAAAAGTTTAGTAGCGTAACTAAAACACCAATCATCTTTAAGCCCATTCACATCACATAACTCACGGTTTTGAACGACGAGATCCATTTCAACCCTCGTTGGGACTACGACCCGAGGTTCTTGCTTGCTCACTTGCTAGAATTCTCGCATCAATTTTTGGCGCCGCTGCCGGGGAGCGGTTGATAAGATTAAGTTGTTTGATCGTTCGAGACTTGTGATTTGAAGACCCTTCTTTTAGAAGTTAACGCTTTTTCTTAAAAACAAAAACAACAAAAAAATTATAAAACCTATAAAAACCAAAAATATTTTCTCTTTTCTTTTATAAACTTATAAAAACCAAAAAGATTTTCTTTTATACTTTCTTTTTCACTTTGTTGTGTTGTGATATGTATGATCACTCGTTCCAAGTCTAACTTGAACGAGTCTTCTTCTTCTTCCACAGTGCCAACTAACCGCAGTCGTCGTAGACGGAGGCAAAGAAACGTACCCGAGATACGTGATCCTCCTACTCCCATCACCGAGATGGCCGACCAACGCACGATGCATGAATTGCTCCAATGTCCTACCGAAGGATATGGAGATGCTATTGTTCTACCCCAAATCCTTTCTGAGAATTTTGAGCTTAAAACCGGTTTGATTCAACTTGTCACTTCTAATCAATTTCAAGGTTTTGAAAGGGACGATCCTCATGCCCACATCCGTTGGTTCAACAAGTTAACTTCAACCATGAAATTCAAAGATGTCCCTCATGAAGCTATTAAGCTCATGCTCTTTCCCTTTTCTCTAGAAGGGGCAGCTCGAGTTTGGCTCGAGAAAGAACCCCCTCGTTCCATTACCACTTGGGAAGAGCTTGTTTCAAAATTCGTTAATCATTTCTTTCCCCCATCCAAAACAACAAACCTAAAGAATGATATAACCAAATTTCAGCAACGTTTTGATGAAAGCTTTGGTGAGGCATGGGAACGTTTCAAGGATCTTCTACGCAAGTGTCCTCACCATGGTTTCTCCGAATTGCACCAAATCGATACGTTCTATAACGCTTTGACTCAAAACGATCAAGATTCTTTGAACTCAGCCGCCGGTGGCAATATCTTGAATCGTACGCCACGTGATATTCTTACTATCATCGAAAACAAATCTAAGGTTCAGACTTCTCGTAACAAACCGAACGTTTCGAAAGCAACGTTGTTTAATCCTTCTTCTTCGACGTCATCGGCCCAACCATCGGAGATGGCCGAACTTACCGATGCTTTACGTTTGATGATGAAAGAGTTTAAGAACCAGAATCAGAAACCCGAGCCCGTTAAAGCTGTTAATGAAGTGTGTGTGATTTGTGGTGGTCCCCATCAGTATTATAATTGTCAAGCCACCGATGGCCAAATTGGTTGCTGACGTTGCAGCTGCCAACTTTATTCAAAACCAAGGTTTTAGACCTAACAACCAAATGGGACCATCAGGATTTCCACCATTGCAAACTCATCAAAACCGTTACCCTCAAAATAACCAAGGTTATCAAAGCCAAGGTTACAACCAAAACCGTGCAACAAGCTACAATCAAAACCAAGGTTACCAAAATTAGCAAAGTTCTCCACCCCAACAAACTTTTAACCAACAACCACCACCAAGTTCAACATCTCCTGAGCTCGCCAATTACATCAAAACCAATGACGTGAGCATGCGAGCAATGAAAAACCAAATCAACAACTTGAAGGTTGACTTTAAGAAGGAAATCGACGCGTCAATGTCTCAACAGACTAATGAGCTTAAGCAAATGATGAACGCTTTTATGCAAATGAATCAACCATCATCGTCGAGTTGTCTTCCAAGTAATACGATTCATAACCCACGTGGTGATTTGAAAGCGATTACGACTAGAAGTGGTTTGTCATACGAAGGACCCACGGTTCCGACTACCTCGTCTTCTTTACCCCCTAAGGTGGTCGTCCGTGAGACCGAGGCGACAAAGGATAAGGAAATTCCTACTAACAACGGAAGGACCGAATACATCCAACCTCCGGTTGTCCAAAGTGAACCAAAGTTTAAAAGATCATTGCCTTATCCGGTTAACCCA